>CAKAJI010000516.1:0-67583 GCA_916610255.1 Lasioglossum lativentre
ACCATATATTCTAAGGTATTTTCAATGATACACTGCATATTACGTTATATTATTAGGTATTTTCAATGATACACTAAAAAATTACGATATATTATAAGGTATTTTCAATGATACACAGCATATTACGTTATATTATAAGGTATTTTCAATGATAAACTACTATATATTATAAGGTATTTTCAATGATACACTACAAATTACGATATATTATAAGGTATTTTCACTGATACACTGCATATTACGTTATATTATAAGGTATTTTCATTGATAGACTAGAATTAGCATATATTCTAAGGTATTTTCAATGATACACTGCATATTATGTTATATTATAAGGTATTTTCAATGATACACTGCATATTACGTTATATTATAAGGTATTTTCATTGATACACTACAAATTACCATATATTATAAGGTATTTTCAATGATACACTGCATATTACGTTATATTATAAGGTATTTTCAATGATACACTGCATATTACGTTATATTATAAGGTATTATCATTGATAGACTAGAATTACCATATATTCTAAGGTATTTTCAATGATACACTGCATATTACGTTATATTATAAGGTATTTTCAATGATACACTGCATATTACGTTATATTATAAGGTATTTTCAATGATACACTGCATATTACGTTATATTATAAGGTATTTTCAATGATACACTGCATATTACGTTTTATTCTAAGGTATTTTCAATGATACACTGCATATTACGTTATATTATAAGGTATTTTCAAAGATACACTGCATATTACGTTATATTATAATGTATTTTCAATGATACACTGCATATTATGTTATATTATAAGGTATTTTCAATGATACACTGCATATTACGTTATATTATAAGGTATTTTCATTGATACACTACAAATTACCATATATTATAAGGTATTTTCAATGATACACTGCATATTACGTTATATTATAAGGTATTTTCATTGATAGACTAGAATTACCATATATTCTAAGGTATTTTCAATGATACACTGCATATTACGTTATATTATTAGGTATTTTCAATGATACACTAAAAATTACGATATATTATAAGGTATTTTCAATGATACACAGCATATTACGTTATATTATAGGTATTTTCAATGATAAACTACTATATATTATAAGGTATTTTCAATGATACACTACAAATTACGATATATTATAAGGTATTTTCACTGATACACTGCATATTACGTTATATTATAAGGTATTTTCATTGATAGACTAGAATTAGCATATATCTAAGGTATTTTCAATGATACACTGCATATTACGTTATATTATAAGGTATTTTCAATGATACACTGCATATTACGTTATATTATAAGGTATTTTCATTGATACACTACAAATTACCATATATTATAAGGTATTTTCAATGATACACTGCATATTACGTTTATTATAAGGTATTTTCAATGATACACTGCATATTACGTTATATTATAAGGTATTTTCAATGATACACTGCATATTACGTTTTATTCTAAGGTATTTTCAATGATACAATGCATATTACGTTATATTATAAGGTATTTTCAAAGATACACTGCATATTACGTTATATTATAATGTATTTTCAATGATACACTGCATATTATGTTATATTATAAGGTATTTTCAATGATACACTGCATATTACGTTATATTATAAGGTATTTTCAAAGATACACTGCATATTACGTTATATTATAATGTATTTTCAATGATACACTGCATATTATGTTATATTATAAGGTATTTTCAATGATACACTGCATATTACGTTATATTATAAGGTATTTTCAATGATACACTACAAATTACCATATATTATAAGGTATTTTCAATGATACACTGCATATTACGTTATATTATAAGGTATTTTCATTGATAGACTAGAATTACCATATATTCTAAGGTATTTTCAATGATACACTGCATATTACGTTATATTATAAGGTATTTTCAAAGATACACTGCATATTACGTTATATTATAAGGTATTTTCAAAGATACACTGCATATTACGTTATATTATAATGTATTTTCAATGATACACTGCATATTATGTTATATTATAAGGTATTTTCAATGATACACTGCATATTACGTTATATTATAAGGTATTTTCATTGATAGACTAGAATTACCATATATTCTAAGGTATTTTCAATGATACACTGCATATTACGTTTTATTATAAGGTATTTTCAATGATACACTGCATATTACTTTATATTATTAGGTATTTTCATTGATAGACTAGAATTAGCATATATTCTAAGGTATTTTCAATGATACACTGCATATTACGTTATATTATAAGGTATTTTCAATGATACACTGCATATTACGTTATATTATAAGGTATTTTCAATGATACACTGCATATTACGTTATATTATAAGGTATTTTCAATGATACACTGCATATTACGTTTTATTCTAAGGTATTTTCAATGATACACTGCATATTACGTTATATTATAAGGTATTTTCAAAGATACACTGCATATTACGTTATATTATAATGTATTTTCAATGATACACTGCATATTATGTTATATTATGAGGTATTTTCAATGATACACTGCATATTACGTTATATTATAAGGTATTTTCATTGATACACTACAAATTACCATATATTATAAGGTATTTTCAATGATACACTGCATATTACGTTTTATTATAAGGTATTTTCAATGATACACTGCATATTACGTTATATTATTAGGTATTTTCAATGATACACTGCATATTACTTTATATTATAAGGTATTTTCATTGATACACTACAAATTACGATATATTATAAGGTATTTTCAATGATACACAGCATATTACGTTATATTATAAGGTATTTTCAATGATAAACTACTATATATTATAAGGTATTTTCAATGATACACTACAAATTACGATATATTATAAGGTATTTTCACTGATACACTGCATATTACGTTATATTATAAGGTATTTTCATTGATAGACTAGAATTAGCATATATTCTAAGGTATTTTCAATGATACACTGCATATTACGTTATATTATAAGGTATTTTCAATGATACACTGCATATTACGTTATATTATAAGGTATTTTCAATGATACACTGCATATTACGTTATATTATAAGGTATTTTCAATGATACACTGCATATTACGTTTTATTCTAAGGTATTTTCAATGATACACTGCATATTACGTTATATTATAAGGTATTTTCAAAGATACACTGCATATTACGTTATATTATAATGTATTTTCAATGATACACTGCATATTATGTTATATTATAAGGTATTTTCAATGATACACTGCATATTACGTTATATTATAAGGTATTTTCATTGATACACTACAAATTACCATATATTATAAGGTATTTTCAATGATACACTGCATATTACGTTTTATTATAAGGTCTTTTCAATGATACACTGCATATTACGTTATATTATTAGGTATTTTCAATGATACACTGCATATTACTTTATATTATAAGGTATTTTCATTGATACACTACAATTACGATATATTATAAGGTATTTTCAATGATACACAGCATATTACGTTATATTATAAGGTATTTTCAATGATAAACTACTATATATTATAAGGTATTTTCAATGATACACTACAAATTACCATATATTCTAAGGTATTTTCAATGATACACTGCATATTACGTTATATTATAAGGTATTTTCAAAGATACACTGCATATTACGTTATATTATAATGTATTTTCATTGATACACTACAAATTACCATATATTATAAGGTATTTTCAATGATACACTACAAATTACGATATATTATAAGGTATTTTCACTGATACACTGAATATTACGTTATATTATAAGGTATTTTCATAGATAGACTAGAATTACCATATATTCTAAGGTATTTCCAATGATACACTGCATATTACCATATATTATAAGGTATTTTCAATGATACACTACAAATTACGATATATTATAAGGTATTTTCAATGATACACAGCATATTACGTTATATTATAAGGTATTTTCAATGATAAACTACTAAATATTATAAGGTATTTTCATTGATACACTACAAATTACCATATATTATAAGGTATCTTCAATGATACACTGCATATTACGTTTTATTATAAGGTATTTTCAATGATACATTGCATATTACGTTATATTATAAGGTATTTTCAGTGATAAACTACTATATATTACAAGGTAGTTTCAATGATACACTACAAATTACCATATATTCTAAGGTATTTTCAATGATACACTGCATATTACGTTATATTATAAGGTATTTTCAAAGATACACTGCATATTACGTTATATTATAATGTATTTTCAATGATACACTGCATATTATGTTATATTATAAGGTATTTTCAATGATACACTGCATATTACGTTATATTATAAGGTATTTTCAATGATACACTGCATATTACGTTATATTATTAGGTATTTTCAATGATACACTAAAAAATTACGATATATTATAAGGTATTTTCAATGATACACAGTATATTACGTTATATTATAAGGTATTTTCAATGATAAACTACTATATATTATAAGGTATTTTCAATGATACACTACAAATTACGATATATTATAAGGTATTTTCACTGATACACTGCATATTACGTTATATTATAAGGTATTTTCATTGATAGACTAGAATTAGCATATATTCTAAGGTATTTTCAATGATACACAGCATATTACGTTATATTATAAGGTATTTTCAATGATAAACTACTAAATATTATAAGGTATTTTCATTGATACACTACAAATTACCATATATTATAAGGTATCTTCAATGATACACTGCATATTACGTTTTATTATAAGGTATTTTCAATGATACATTGCATATTACGTTATATTATAAGGTATTTTCAGTGATAAACTACTATATATTACAAGGTAGTTTCAATGATACACTACAAATTACCATATATTCTAAGGTATTTTCAATGATACACTGCATATTACGTTATATTATAAGGTATTTTCAAAGATACACTGCATATTACGTTATATTATAATGTATTTTCAATGATACACTGCATATTATGTTATATTATAAGGTATTTTCAATGATACACTGCATATTACGTTATATTATAAGGTATTTTCAATGATACACTGCATATTACGTTATATTATTAGGTATTTTCAATGATACACTAAAAAATTACGATATATTATAAGGTATTTTCAATGATACACAGCATATTACGTTATATTATAAGGTATTTTCAATGATAAACTACTATATATTATAAGGTATTTTCAATGATACACTACAAATTACGATATATTATAAGGTATTTTCACTGATACACTGCATATTACGTTATATTATAAGGTATTTTTAATGATACACTGCATATTACGTTATATTATAAGGTATTTTCAATGATACATTGCATATTACGTTTTATTATAAGGTATTTTCAATGATACACAGAATATTACGTTATATTATAAGGTATTTTCATTGATACACTACAAATTACCATATATTATAAGGTATCTTCAATGATACACTGCATATTACGTTTTATTATAAGGTATTTTCAATGATACACTGCATATTACGTTTTATTATAAGGTATTTTCAATGATACATTGCATATTACGTTATATTATAAGGTATTTTCATTGATAGACTAGAATTACCATATATTCTAAGGTATTTTCAATGATACACTGCATATTACGTTATATTATAAGGTATTTTCGATGATACACTGCATATTACGGTATATTATAAGGTATTTTCAATGATACACTGCATATTACGTTATATTATAAGGTATTTTCAATGATACACTGCATATTACGTTATATTATAAGGTATTTTCAGTGATAAACTACTATATATTACAAGGTAGTTTCAATGATACACTACAAATTACCATATATTCTAAGGTATTTTCAATGATACACAGCATATTACGTTATATTATAAGGTATTTTCAATGATTAACTACTATATATTATAAGGTATTTTCAATGATACACTACTATATATTATAAGGTATTTTCACTGATACACTGCATATTACGTTATATTATAAGGTATTTTCATTGATAGACTAGAATTACCATATATTCTAAGGTATTTTCAATGATACACTGTATATTACGTTATATTATAAGGTGTTTTCAATGATACACTGCATATTACGTTATATTATAAGGTATTTTTAATGATACACTGCATATTACGTTATATTATAAGGTATTTTCAATGATACACTGCATATTACGGTATAGTATAAGGTATTTTCATTGATACACTACAAATTACCATATATTATAATGTATTTTCAATGATACACTACAAATTACGATATATTATAAGGTATTTCCAATGATACACTGCATATTACCATATATTATAAGGTATTTCCAATGATACACTGCATATTACCATAAATTATAAGGTATTTTCAATGATACACTACAAATTACGATATATTATAAGGTATTTTCAATGATACACTGCATATTACTTTATATTATAAGGTATTTTCAATGATACACTGCATATTACGTTATATTATAAGGTATTTTCATTGATGCACTACAAATTACCATATATTATAAGGTATTTTCAATGATACACTACAAATTACGATATATTATAAGGTATTTTCAATGATACACTGCATATTACGTTTTATTATAAGGTATTTTCAATGATACATTGCATATTACGTTTTATTATAAGGTATTTTCAATGATACACAGAATATTACGTTATATTATAAGGTATTTTCATTGATACACTACAAATTACCATATATTATAAGGTTATCTTCAATGATACACTGCATATTACGTTTTATTATAAGGTATTTTCAATGATACACTGCATATTACGTTATATTATAAGGTATTTTCAATGATACATTGCATATTACGTTATATTATAAGGTATTTTCAGTGATAAACTACTATATATTACAAGGTAGTTTCAATGATACACTACAAATTACCATATATTCTAAGGTATTTTCAATGATACACAGCATATTACGTTATATTATAAGGTATTTTCAATGATAAACTACTATATATTATAAGGTATTTTCAATGATACACTACTATATATTATAAGGTATTTTCACTGATACACTGCATATTACGTTATATTATAAGGTATTTTCATTGATAGACTAGAATTACCATATATTCTAAGGTATTTTCAATGATACACTGTATATTACGTTATATTATAAGGTGTTTTCAATGATACACTGCATATTACGTTATATTATAACGTATTTTTAATGATACACTGCATATTACGTTATATTATAAGGTATTTTCAATGATACACTGCATATTACGTTATATTATAAGGTATTTTCAATGATACACTGCATATTACGTTATATTATAAGGTATTTTCAATGATACACTGCATATTACGTTATATTATAAGGTATTTTCAATGATACACTGCATATTACGTTATATTATAAGGTATTTTCAATGATACACTGCATATTACGTTATATTATAAGGTATTTTCATTGATGCACTACAAATTACGATATATTATAAGGTATTTTCAATGATACACTGCATATTACGTTTTATTATAAGGTATTTTCAATGATACACTGCATATTACGTTATATTATAAGGTATTTTCAATGATACACTGCATATTACGTTATATTATAAGGTATTTTCAGTGATAAACTACTATATATTACAAGGTAGTTTCAATGATACACTACAAATTACCATATATTCTAAGGTATTTTCAATGATACACAGCATATTACGTTATATTATAAGGTATTTTCAATGATTAACTACTATATATTATAAGGTATTTTCAATGATACACTACTATATATTATAAGGTATTTTCACTGATACACTGCATATTACGTTATATTATAAGGTATTTTCATTGATAGACTAGAATTACCATATATTCTAAGGTATTTTCAATGATACACTGTATATTACGTTATATTATAAGGTGTTTTCCAATGATACACTGCATATTACGTTATATTATAAGGTTAATTTTAATGATACACTGCATATTACGTTATATTATAAGGTTATTTTCAATGATACACTGCATATTACGGTATAGTATAAGGTATTTTTCATTGATACACTACAAATTACCATATATTATAATGTATTTTCAATGATACACTACAAATTACGATATATTATAAGGTTTTTCCAATGATACACTGCATATTACCATATATTATAAGGTATTTCCAATGATACACTGCATATTACCATAAATTATAAGGTATTTTCAATGATACACTACAAATTACGATATATTATAAGGTATTTTCAATGATACACTGCATATTACTTTATATTATAAGGTATTTTCAATGATACACTGCATATTACGTTATATTATAAGGTATTTTCATTGATGCACTACAAATTACCATATATTATAAGGTATTTTCAATGATACACTACAAATTACGATATATTATAAGGTATTTTCAATGATACACTGCATATTACGTTTTATTATAAGGTATTTTCAATGATACATTGCATATTACGTTTTATTATAAGGTATTTTCAATGATACACAGAATATTACGTTATATTATAAGGTATTTTCATTGATACACTACAAATTACCATATATTATAAGGTTATCTTCAATGATACACTGCATATTACGTTTTATTATAAGGTATTTTCAATGATACACTGCATATTACGTTTTATTATAAGGTATTTTCAATGATACATTGCATATTACGTTATATTATAAGGTATTTTCAGTGATAAACTACTATATATTACAAGGTAGTTTCAATGATACACTACAAATTACCATATATTCTAAGGTATTTTCAATGATACACAGCATATTACGTTATATTATAAGGTATTTTCAATGATAAACTACTATATATTATAAGGTATTTTCAATGATACACTACTATATATTATAAGGTATTTTCACTGATACACTGCATATTACGTTATATTATAAGGTATTTTCATTGATAGACTAGAATTACCATATATTCTAAGGTATTTTCAATGATACACTGTATATTACGTTATATTATAAGGTGTTTTCAATGATACACTGCATATTACGTTTTATTATAAGGTATTTTCAATGATACACTGCATATTACGTTTTATTATAAGGTATTTTCAATGATACATTGCATATTACGTTATATTATAAGGTATTTTCAGTGATAAACTACTATATATTACAAGGTAGTTTCAATGATACACTACAAATTACCATATATTCTAAGGTATTTTCAATGATACACAGCATATTACGTTATATTATAAGGTATTTTCAATGATAAACTACTATATATTATAAGGTATTTTCAATGATACACTACTATATATTATAAGGTATTTTCACTGATACACTGCATATTACGTTATATTATAAGGTATTTTCATTGATAGACTAGAATTACCATATATTCTAAGGTATTTTCAATGATACACTGTATATTACGTTATATTATAAGGTGTTTTCAATGATACACTGCATATTACGTTATATTATAACGTATTTTTAATGATACACTGCATATTACGTTATATTATAAGGTATTTTCAATGATACACTGCATATTACGTTATATTATAAGGTATTTTCAATGATACACTGCATATTACGTTATATTATAAGGTATTTTCAATGATACACTGCATATTACGTTATATTATAAGGTATTTTCAATGATACACTGCATATTACGTTATATTATAAGGTATTTTCAATGATACACTGCATATTACGTTATATTATAAGGTATTTTCATTGATGCACTACAAATTACGATATATTATAAGGTATTTTCAATGATACACTGCATATTACGTTTTATTATAAGGTATTTTCAATGATACACTGCATATTACGTTATATTATAAGGTATTTTCAATGATACACTGCATATTACGTTATATTATAAGGTATTTTCATTGATGCACTACAAATTACCATATATTATAAGGTATTTTCAATGATACACTACAAATTACGATATATTATAAGGTATTTTCAATGATACACTGCATATTACGTTTTATTATAAGGTATTTTCAATGATACATTGCATATTACGTTTTATTATAAGGTATTTTCAGTGATAAACTACTATATATTACAAGGTAGTTTCAATGATACACTACAAATTACCATATATTCTAAGGTATTTTCAATGATACACAGCATATTACGTTATATTATAAGGTATTTTCAATGATACACTACAAATTACGATATATTATAAGGTATTTTCAATGATACACTGCATATTACGTTTTATTATAAGGTATTTTCAATGATACATTGCATATTACGTTTTATTATAAGGTATTTTCAATGATACACAGAATATTACGTTATATTATAAGGTATTTTCATTGATACACTACAAATTACCATATATTATAAGGTATCTTCAATGATACACTGCATATTACGTTTTATTATAAGGTATTTTCAATGATACACTGCATATTACGTTTTATTATAAGGTATTTTCAATGATACATTGCATATTACGTTATATTATAAGGTATTTTCATTGATAAACTACTATATATTACAAGGTAGTTTCAATGATACACTACAAATTACCATATATTCTAAGGTATTTTCAATGATACACAGCATATTACGTTTTATTATAAGGTATTTTCAATGATAAACTACTATATATTATAAGGTATTTTCAATGATACACTACTATATATTATAAGGTATTTTCACTGATACACTGCATATTACGTTATATTATAAGGTATTTTCATTGATAGACTAGAATTACCATATATTCTAAGGTATTTTCAATGATACACTGTATATTACGTTATATTATAAGGTGTTTTCAATGATACACTGCATATTACGTTATAATATAAGGTATTTTTAATGATACACTGCATATTACGTTATATTATAAGGTATTTTCAATGATACACTGCATATTACGTTTTATTATAAGGTATTTTCAATGATACACTGCATATTACGTTATATTATAAGGTATTTTCATTGATACACTACAAATTACCATATATTATAAGGTATTTTCAATGATACACAGCATATTACGTTATATTATAAGGTATTTTCATTGATAGACTAGAATTACCATATATTCTAAGGTATTTTCAATGATACACTGCATATTACGTTATATTATAAGGTATTTTCAATGATACACTGCATATTACGTTATATTATAAGGTATTTTCAATGATACACTGCATATTACGTTTTATTATAAGGTATTTTCAATGATACACTGCATATTACGTTATATTATAAGGTATTTTCAATGATACACTGCATATTACGTTATATTATAAGGTATTTTCATTGATGCACTACAAATTACGATATATTATAAGGTATTTTCAATGATACACTGCATATTACGTTTTATTATAAGGTATTTTCAATGATACATTGCATATTACGTTATATTATAAGGTATTTTCAGTGATAAACTACTATATATTACAAGGTAGTTTCAATGATACACTACAAATTACCATATATTCTAAGGTATTTTCAATGATACACAGCATATTACGTTATATTATAAGGAATTTTCAATGATAAACTACTATATATTATAAGGTATTTTCAATGATACACTACTATATATTATAAGGTATTTTCACTGATACACTGCATATTACGTTATATTATAAGGTATTTTCATTGATAGACTAGAATTACCATATATTCTAAGGTATTTTCAATGATACACTGTATATTACGTTATATTATAAGGTGTTTTCAATGATACACTGCATATTACGTTATATTATAATGTATTTTTAATGATACACTGCATATTACGTTATATTATAAGGTATTTTCAATGATACACTGCATATTACGTTATATTATAAGGTATTTTCATTGATGCACTACAAATTACCATATATTATAAGGTATTTTCAATGATACACTACAAATTACGATATATTATAAGGTGTTTTCAATGATACACTGCATATTACGTTTTATTATAAGGTATTTTCAATGATACATTGCATATTACGTTTTATTATAAGGTATTTTCAATGATACACAGAATATTACGTTATATTATAAGGTATTTTCATTGATACACTACAAATTACCATATATTATAAGGTTATCTTCAATGATACACTGCATATTACGTTATATTATAAGGTATTTTCAATGATACACTGCATATTACGTTTTATTATAAGGTATTTTCAATGATACATTGCATATTACGTTATATTATAAGGTATTTTTAATGATACACTGCATATTACGTTATATTATAAGGTATTTTCAGTGATAAACTACTATATATTACAAGGTAGTTTCAATGATACACTACAAATTACCATATATTCTAAGGTATTTTCAATGATACACAGCATATTACGTTATATTATAAGGTATTTTCAATGATAAACTACTATATATTATAAGGTATTTTCAATGATACACTACTATATATATAAGGTATTTTCACTGATACACTGCATATTACGTTATATTATAAGGTATTTTCATTGATAGACTAGAATTACCATATATTCTAAGGTATTTTTCAATGATACACTGTATATTACGTTATATTATAAGGTGTTTTTCAATGATACACTGCATATTACGTTATATTATAAGGTATTTTCAATGATACACTGCATATACGTTATATTATAAGGTATTTTCAATGATACACTGCATATTACGTTATATTATAAGGTATTTTCATTGATGCACTACAAATTACCATATATTATAAGGTATTTTCAATGATACACTACAAATTACGATATATTATAAGGTATTTTCAATGATACACTGCATATTACGTTTTATTATAAGGTATTTTCAATGATACATTGCATATTACGTTTTATTATAAGGTATTTTCAGTGATAAACTACTATATATTACAAGGTAGTTTCAATGATACACTACAAATTACCATATATTCTAAGGTGTTTTCAATGATACACTGCATATTAACGTTATATTATAAGGTATCTTCAATGATACACTGCATATTACGTTTTATTATAAGGTATTTTCAATGATACACTGCATATTACGTTATATTATAAGGTATTTTCAATGATACACTGCATATTACGTTTTATTATAAGGTATTTTCAATGATACACTGCATATTACGTTTATTATAAGGTATTTTCAATGATACATTGCATATTACGTTATATTATAAGGTATTTTCAGTGATAAACTACTATATATTACAAGGTAGTTTCAATGATACACTACAAATTACCATATATTCTAAGGTATTTTCAATGATACACAGCATATTACGTTATATTATAAGGTATTTTCAATGATAAACTACTATATATTATAAGGTATTTTCAATGATACACTACTATATATTATAAGGTATTTTCACTGATACACTGCATATTACGTTATATTATAAGGTATTTTCATTGATAGACTAGAATTACCATATATTCTAAGGTATTTTCAATGATACACTGTATATTACGTTATATTATAAGGTGTTTTCAATGATACACTGCATATTACGTTATATTATAAGGTATTTTCAATGATACACTGCATATTACGTTATATTATAAGGTATTTTCAATGATACACTGCATATTACGTTATATTATAAGGTATTTTCATTGATGCACTACAAATTACCATATATTATAAGGTATTTTCAATGATACACTACAAATTACGATATATTATAAGGTATTTTCAATGATACACTGCATATTACGTTTTATTATAAGGTATTTTCAATGATACATTGCATATTACGTTTTATTATAAGGTATTTTCAATGATACACAGAATATTACGTTATATTATAAGGTATTTTCATTGATACACTACAAATTACCATATATTATAAGGTATCTTAAATGATACACTGCAAATTACGTTTTATTATAAGGTATTTTCAATGATACACTGCATATTACGTTTTATTATAAGGTATTTTCAATGATACATTGCATATTACGTTATATTATAAGGTATTTTCATTGATAAACTACTATATATTACAAGGTAGTTTCAATGATACACTACAAATTACCATATATTCTAAGGTATTTTCAATGATACACAGCATATTACGTTATATTATAAGGTATTTTCAATGATAAACTACTATATATTATAAGGTATTTTCAATGATACACTACTATATATTATAAGGTATTTTCACTGATACACTGCATATTACGTTATATTATAAGGTATTTTCATTGATAGACTAGAATTACCATATATTCTAAGGTATTTTCAATGATACACTGTATATTACGTTATATTATAAGGTGTTTTCAATGATACACTGCATATTACGTTATAATATAAGGTATTTTTAATGATACACTGCATATTACGTTATATTATAAGGTATTTTCAATGATACACTGCATATTACGTTATAGTATAAGGTATTTTTATTGATACACTACAAATTACCATATATTATAAGGTATTTTCAATGATACACTACAAATTACGATATATTATAAGGTATTTCCAATGATACACTGCATATTACCATATATTATAAGGTATTTTCAATGATACACTACAAATTACGATATATTATAAGGTATTTTCAATGATACACTGCATATTACTTTATATTATAAGGTATTTTCATTGATACACTACAAATTACGATATATTATAAGGTATTTTCAATGATACACAGCATATTACGTTATATTATAAGGTATTTTCATTGATACACTACAAATTACCATATATTATAAGGTATTTTCAATGATACACTGCATATTACGTTTTATTATAAGGTATTTTCAATGATACACTGCATATTACGTTATATTATAAGGTATTTTCATTGATACACTACAAATTACCATATATTATAAGGTATTTTCAATGATACACATCATATTACGTTATATTATAAGGTATTTTCATTGATAGACTAGAATTACCATATATTCTAAGGTATTTTCAATGATACACTGCATATTACGTTATATTATAAGGTATTTTCAATGATACACTGCATATTACGTTATATTATAAGGTATTTTCAATGATACACTGCATATTACGTTATATTATAAGGTATTTTCAATGATACACTGCATATTACGTTATATTATAAGGTATTTTCAATGATACACTGCATATTACGTTATATTATAAGGTATTTTCATTGTTGCACTACAAATTACGATATATTATAAGGTATTTTCAATGATACACTGCATATTACGTTTTATTATAAGGTATTTTCAATGATACATTGCATATTACGTTATATTATAAGGTATTTTCAGTGATAAACTACTATATATTACAAGGTAGTTTCAATGATACACTACAAATTACGATATATTATAAGGTATTTTCAATGATACACAGCATATTACGTTATATTATAAGGTATTTTCATTGATACACTACAAATTACCATATATTATAAGGTATTTTCAATGATACACAGCATATTACGTTATATTATAAGGTATTTTCATTGATAGACTAGAATTACCATATATTCTAAGGTATTTTCAATGATACACTGCATATTACGTTATATTATAAGGTATTTTCAATGATACACTGCATATTACGTTATATTATAAGGTATTTTCAATGATACACTGCATATTACGTTATATTATAAGGTATTTTCAATGATACACTGCATATTACGTTATATTATAAGGTATTTTCAATGATACACTGCATATTACGTTATATTATAAGGTATTTTCATTGATGCACTACAAATTACGATATATTATAAGGTATTTTCAATGATACACTGCATATTACGTTTTATTATAAGGTATTTTCAATGATACATTGCATATTACGTTATATTATAAGGTATTTTCAGTGATAAACTACTATATATTACAAGGTAGTTTCAATGATACACTACAAATTACCATATATTCTAAGGTATTTTCAATGATACACAGCATATTACGTTATATTATAAGGAATTTTCAATGATAAACTACTATATATTATAAGGTATTTTCAATGATACACTACTATATATTATAAGGTATTTTCACTGATACACTGCATATTACGTTATATTATAAGGTATTTTCATTGATAGACTAGAATTACCATATATTCTAAGGTATTTTCAATGATACACTGTATATTACGTTATATTATAAGGTGTTTTCAATGATACACTGCATATTACGTTATATTATAATGTATTTTTAATGATACACTGCATATTACGTTATATTATAAGGTATTTTCAATGATACACTGCATATTACGTTATATTATAAGGTATTTTCATTGATACACTACAAATTACCATATATTATAAGGTATTTTCAATGATACACTACAAATTACGATATATTATAAGGTGTTTTCAATGATACACTGCATATTACGTTTTATTATAAGGTATTTTCAATGATACATTGCATATTACGTTTTATTATAAGGTATTTTCAATGATACACAGAATATTACGTTATATTATAAGGTATTTTCATTGATACACTACAAATTACCATATATTATAAGGTTATCTTCAATGATACACTGCATATTACGTTTTATTATAAGGTATTTTCAATGATACACTGCATATTACGTTTTATTATAAGGTATTTTCAATGATACATTGCATATTACGTTATATTATAAGGTATTTTTAATGATACACTGCATATTACGTTATATTATAAGGTATTTTCAGTGATAAACTACTATATATTACAAGGTAGTTTCAATGATACACTACAAATTACCATATATTCTAAGGTATTTTCAATGATACACAGCATATTACGTTATATTATAAGGTATTTTCAATGATAAACTACTATATATTATAAGGTATTTTCAATGATACACTACTATATATTATAAGGTATTTTCACTGATACACTGCATATTACGTTATATTATAAGGTATTTTCATTGATAGACTAGAATTACCATATATTCTAAGGTATTTTCAATGATACACTGTATATTACGTTATATTATAAGGTGTTTTCAATGATACACTGCATATTACGTTATATTATAAGGTATTTTCAATGATACACTGCATATTACGTTATATTATAAGGTATTTTCAATGATACACTGCATATTACGTTATATTATAAGGTATTTTCATTGATGCACTACAAATTACCATATATTATAAGGTATTTTCAATGATACACTACAAATTACGATATATTATAAGGTATTTTCAATGATACACTGCATATTACGTTTTATTATAAGGTATTTTCAATGATACATTGCATATTACGTTTTATTATAAGGTATTTTCAGTGATAAACTACTATATATTACAAGGTAGTTTCAATGATACACTACAAATTACCATATATTCTAAGGTGTTTTCAATGATACACTGCATATTACGTTATATTATAAGGTATCTTCAATGATACACTGCATATTACGTTTTATTATAAGGTATTTTCAATGATACACTGCATATTACGTTATATTATAAGGTATTTTCAATGATACACTGCATATTACGTTTTATTATAAGGTATTTTCAATGATACACTGCATATTACGTTTTATTATAAGGTATTTTCAATGATACATTGCATATTACGTTATATTATAAGGTATTTTCAGTGATAAACTACTATATATTACAAGGTAGTTTCAATGATACACTACAAATTACCATATATTCTAAGGTATTTTCAATGATACACAGCATATTACGTTATATTATAAGGTATTTTCAATGATAAACTACTATATATTATAAGGTATTTTCAATGATACACTACTATATATTATAAGGTATTTTCAATGATACACTGCATATTACGTTATATTATAAGGTATTTTCATTGATAGACTAGAATTACCATATATTCTAAGGTATTTTCAATGATACACTGTATATTACGTTATATTATAAGGTGTTTTCAATGATACACTGCATATTACGTTATATTATAAGGTATTTTCAATGATACACTGCATATTACGTTATATTATAAGGTATTTTCAATGATACACTGCATATTACGTTATATTATAAGGTATTTTCATTGATACACTACAAATTACCATATATTATAAGGTATTTTCAATGATACACTACAAATTACGATATATTATAAGGTATTTTCAATGATACACTGCATATTACGTTTTATTATAAGGTATTTTCAATGATACATTGCATATTACGTTTTATTATAAGGTATTTTCAATGATACACAGAATATTACGTTATATTATAAGGTATTTTCATTGATACACTACAAATTACCATATATTATAAGGTATCTTCAATGATACACTGCATATTACGTTTTATTATAAGGTATTTTCAATGATACACTGCATATTACGTTTTATTATAAGGTATTTTCAATGATACATTGCATATTACGTTATATTATAAGGTATTTTCATTGATAAACTACTATATATTACAAGGTAGTTTCAATGATACACTACAAATTACCATATATTCTAAGGTATTTTCAATGATACACAGCATATTACGTTATATTATAAGGTATTTTCAATGATAAACTACTATATATTATAAGGTATTTTCAATGATACACTACTATATATTATAAGGTATTTTCACTGATACACTGCATATTACGTTATATTATAAGGTATTTTCATTGATAGACTAGAATTACCATATATTCTAAGGTATTTTCAATGATACACTGTATATTACGTTATATTATAAGGTGTTTTCAATGATACACTGCATATTACGTTATAATATAAGGTATTTTTAATGATACACTGCATATTACGTTATATTATAAGGTATTTTCAATGATACACTGCATATTACGTTATAGTATAAGGTATTTTTATTGATACACTACAAATTACCATATATTATAAGGTATTTTCAATGATACACTACAAATTACGATATATTATAAGGTATTTCCAATGATACACTGCATATTACCATATATTATAAGGTATTTTCAATGATACACTACAAATTACGATATATTATAAGGTATTTTCAATGATACACTGCATATTACTTTATATTATAAGGTATTTTCATTGATACACTACAAATTACGATATATTATAAGGTATTTTCAATGATACACAGCATATTACGTTATATTATAAGGTATTTTCATTGATACACTACAAATTACCATATATTATAAGGTATTTTCAATGATACACTGCATATTACGTTTTATTATAAGGTATTTTCAATGATACACTGCATATTACGTTATATTATAAGGTATTTTCATTGATACACTACAAATTACCATATATTATAAGGTATTTTCAATGATACACATCATATTACGTTATATTATAAGGTATTTTCATTGATAGACTAGAATTACCATATATTCTAAGGTATTTTCAATGATACACTGCATATTACGTTATATTATAAGGTATTTTCAATGATACACTGCATATTACGTTATATTATAAGGTATTTTCAATGATACACTGCATATTACGTTATATTATAAGGTATTTTCAATGATACACTGCATATTACGTTATATTATAAGGTATTTTCAATGATACACTGCATATTACGTTATATTATAAGGTATTTTCATTGTTGCACTACAAATTACGATATATTATAAGGTATTTTCAATGATACACTGCATATTACGTTTTATTATAAGGTATTTTCAATGATACATTGCTTATTACGTTATATTATAAGGTATTTTCAGTGATAAACTACTATATATTACAAGGTAGTTTCAATGATACACTACAAATTACGATATATTATAAGGTATTTTCAATGATACACAGCATATTACGTTATATTATAAGGTATTTTCATTGATACACTACAAATTACCATATATTATAAGGTATTTTCAATGATACACTGCATATTACGTTTTATTATAAGGTATTTTCAATGATACACTGCATATTACGTTATATTATAAGGTATTTTCATTGATACACTACAAATTACCATATATTATAAGGTATTTTCAATGATACACAGCATATTACGTTATATTATAAGGTATTTTCATTGATAGACTAGAATTACCATATATTCTAAGGTATTTTCAATGATACACTGCATATTACGTTATATTATAAGGTATTTTCAATGATACACTGCATATTACGTTATATTATAAGGTATTTTCAATGATACACTGCATATTACGTTATATTATAAGGTATTTTCAATGATACACTGCATATTACGTTATATTATAAGGTATTTTCAATGATACACTGCATATTACGTTATATTATAAGGTATTTTCATTGATGCACTACAAATTACGATATATTATAAGGTATTTTCAATGATACACTGCATATTACGTTTTATTATAAGGTATTTTCAATGATACATTGCATATTACGTTATATTATAAGGTATTTTCAGTGATAAACTACTATATATTACAAGGTAGTTTCAATGATACACTACAAATTACCATATATTCTAAGGTATTTTCAATGATACACAGCATATTACGTTATATTATAAGGAATTTTCAATGATAAACTACTATATATTATAAGGTATTTTCAATGATACACTACTATATATTATAAGGTATTTTCACTGATACACTGCATATTACGTTATATTATAAGGTATTTTCATTGATAGACTAGAATTACCATATATTCTAAGGTATTTTCAATGATACACTGTATATTACGTTATATTATAAGGTGTTTTCAATGATACACTGCATATTACGTTATATTATAATGTATTTTTAATGATACACTGCATATTACGTTATATTATAAGGTATTTTCAATGATACACTGCATATTACGTTATATTATAAGGTATTTTCATTGATGCACTACAAATTACCATATATTATAAGGTATTTTCAATGATACACTACAAATTACGATATATTATAAGGTGTTTTCAATGATACACTGCATATTACGTTTTATTATAAGGTATTTTCAATGATACATTGCATATTACGTTTTATTATAAGGTATTTTCAATGATACACAGAATATTACGTTATATTATAAGGTATTTTCATTGATACACTACAAATTACCATATATTATAAGGTTATCTTCAATGATACACTGCATATTACGTTTTATTATAAGGTATTTTCAATGATACACTGCATATTACGTTTTATTATAAGGTATTTTCAATGATACATTGCATATTACGTTATATTATAAGGTATTTTTAATGATACACTGCATATTACGTTATATTATAAGGTATTTTCAGTGATAAACTACTATATATTACAAGGTAGTTTCAATGATACACTACAAATTACCATATATTCTAAGGTATTTTCAATGATACACAGCATATTACGTTATATTATAAGGTATTTTCAATGATAAACTACTATATATTATATGGTATTTTCAATGATACACTACTATATATTATAAGGTATTTTCACTGATACACTGCATATTACGTTATATTATAAGGTATTTTCATTGATAGACTAGAATTACCATATATTCTAAGGTATTTTCAATGATACACTGTATATTACGTTATATTATAAGGTGTTTTCAATGATACACTGCATATTACGTTATATTATAAGGTATTTTCAATGATACACTGCATATTACGTTATATTATAAGGTATTTTCAATGATACACTGCATATTACGTTATATTATAAGGTATTTTCATTGATGCACTACAAATTACCATATATTATAAGGTATTTTCAATGATACACTACAAATTACGATATATTATAAGGTATTTTCAATGATACACTGCATATTACGTTTTATTATAAGGTATTTTCAATGATACACTGCATATTACGTTTTATTATAAGGTATTTTCAGTGATAAACTACTATATATTACAAGGTAGTTTCAATGATACACTACAAATTACCATATATTCTAAGGTGTTTTCAATGATACACTGCATATTACGTTATATTATAAGGTATCTTCAATGATACACTGCATATTACGTTTTATTATAAGGTATTTTCAATGATACACTGCATATTACGTTATATTATAAGGTATTTTCAATGATACACTGCATATTACGTTTTATTATAAGGTATTTTCAATGATACACTGCATATTACGTTTTATTATAAGGTATTTTCAATGATACATTGCATATTACGTTATATTATAAGGTATTTTCAGTGATAAACTACTATATATTACAAGGTAGTTTCAATGATACACTACAAATTACCATATATTCTAAGGTATTTTCAATGATACACAGCATATTACGTTATATTATAAGGTATTTTCAATGATAAACTACTATATATTATAAGGTATTTTCAATGATACACTACTATATATTATAAGGTATTTTCACTGATACACTGCATATTACGTTATATTATAAGGTATTTTCATTGATAGACTAGAATTACCATATATTCTAAGGTATTTTCAATGATACACTGTATATTACGTTATATTATAAGGTGTTTTCAATGATACACTGCATATTACGTTATATTATAAGGTATTTTCAATGATACACTGCATATTACGTTATATTATAAGGTATTTTCAATGATACACTGCATATTACGTTATATTATAAGGTATTTTCATTGATGCACTACAAATTACCATATATTATAAGGTATTTTCAATGATACACTACAAATTACGATATATTATAAGGTATTTTCAATGATACACTGCATATTACGTTTTATTATAAGGTATTTTCAATGATACATTGCATATTACGTTTTATTATAAGGTATTTTCAATGATACACAGAATATTACGTTATATTATAAGGTATTTTCATTGATACACTACAAATTACCATATATTATAAGGTATCTTCAATGATACACTGCATATTACGTTTTATTATAAGGTATTTTCAATGATACACTGCATATTACGTTTTATTATAAGGTATTTTCAATGATACATTGCATATTACGTTATATTATAAGGTATTTTCATTGATAAACTACTATATATTACAAGGTAGTTTCAATGATACACTACAAATTACCATATATTCTAAGGTATTTTCAATGATACACAGCATATTACGTTATATTATAAGGTATTTTCAATGATAAACTACTATATATTATAAGGTATTTTCAATGATACACTACTATATATTATAAGGTATTTTCACTGATACACTGCATATTACGTTATATTATAAGGTATTTTCATTGATAGACTAGAATTACCATATATTCTAAGGTATTTTCAATGATACACTGTATATTACGTTATATTATAAGGTGTTTTCAATGATACACTGCATATTACGTTATAATATAAGGTATTTTTAATGATACACTGCATATTACGTTATATTATAAGGTATTTTCAATGATACACTGCATATTACGTTATAGTATAAGGTATTTTTATTGATACACTACAAATTACCATATATTATAAGGTATTTTCAATGATACACTACAAATTACGATATATTATAAGGTATTTCCAATGATACACTGCATATTACCATATATTATAAGGTATTTTCAATAATACACTACAAATTACGATATATTATAAGGTATTTTCAATGATACACTGCATATTACTTTATATTATAAGGTATTTTCATTGATACACTACAAATTACGATATATTATAAGGTATTTTCAATGATACACAGCATATTACGTTATATTATAAGGTATTTTCATTGATACACTACAAATTACCATATATTATAAGGTATTTTCAATGATACACTGCATATTACGTTATATTATAAGGTATTTTCATTGATGCACTACAAATTACGATATATTATAAGGTATTTTCAATGATACACTGCATATTACGTTTTATTATAAGGTATTTTCAATGATACATTGCATATTACGTTTTATTATAAGGTATTTTCAATGATACACAGAATATTACGTTATATTATTAGGTATTTTCATTGATACACTACAAATTACCATATATTATAAGGTATCTTCAATGATACACTGCATATTACGTTTTATTATAAGGTATTTTCAATGATAACCTGCATATTACGTTTTATTATAAGGTATTTTCAATGATACATTGCATATTACGTTATATTATAAGGTATTTTCAGTGATAAACTACTATATATTACAAGGTAGTTTCAATGATACACTACAAATTACCATATATTCTAAGGTATTTTCAATGATACACAGCATATTACGTTATATTATAAGGTATTTTCAATGATAAACTACTATATATTATAAGGTATTTTCAATGATACACTACTATATATTATAAGGTATTTTCACTGATACACTGCATATTACGTTATATTATAAGGTATTTTCATTGATAGACTAGAATTACCATATATTCTAAGGTATTTTCAATGATACACTGTATATTACGTTATATTATAAGGTGTTTTCAATGATACACTGCATATTACGTTATATTATAAGGTATTTTTAATGATACACTGCATATTACGTTATATTATAAGGTATTTTCAATGATACACTGCATATTACGTTATATTATATGGTATTTTCATTGATGCACTACAAATTACCATATATTATAAGGTATTTTCAATGATACACTACAAATTACGATATATTATAAGGTATTTTCAATGATACACTGCATATTACGTTTTATTATAAGGTATTTTCAATGATACATTGCATATTACGTTTTATTATAAGGTATTTTCAGTGATAAACTACTATATATTACAAGGTAGTTTCAATGATACACTACAAATTACCATATATTCTAAGGTGTTTTCAATGATACACTGCATATTACGTTATATTATAAGGTATCTTCAATGATACACTGCATATTACGTTTTATTATAAGGTATTTTCAATGATACACTGCATATTACGTTATATTATAAGGTATTTTCAATGATACACTGCATATTACGTTATATTATAAGGTATTTTCAATGATACACTGCATATTACGTTATATTATAAGGTATTTTCAATGATACACTGCATATTACGTTATATTATAAGGTATTTTCAATGATACACTGCATATTACGTTATAGTATAAGGTATTTTCATTGATACACTACAAATTACCATATATTATAAGGTATTTTCAATGATAAACTACAAATTACGATATATTATAAGGTATTTCCAATGATACACTGCATATTACCATATATTATAAGGTATTTCCAATGATACACTGCATATTACCATAAATTATAAGGTATTTTCAATGATACACTACAAATTACGATATATTATAAGGTATTTTCAATGATACACTGCATATTACTTTATATTATAAGGTATTTTCAATGATACACTGCATATTACGTTATATTATAAGGTATTTTCATTGATGCACTACAAATTACCATATATTATAAGGTATTTTCAATGATACACTACAAATTACGATATATTATAAGGTATTTTCAATGATACACTGCATATTACGTTTTATTATAAGGTATTTTCAATGATACATTGCATATTACGTTTTATTATAAGGTATTTTCAATGATACACAGAATATTACGTTATATTATAAGGTATTTTCATTGATACACTACAAATTACCATATATTATAAGGTTATCTTCAATGATACACTGCATATTACGTTTTATTATAAGGTATTTTCAATGATACACTGCATATTACGTTTTATTATAAGGTATTTTCAATGATACATTGCATATTACGTTATATTATAAGGTATTTTCAGTGATAAACTACTATATATTACAAGGTAGTTTCAATGATACACTACAAATTACCATATATTCTAAGGTATTTTCAATGATACACAGCATATTACGTTATATTATAAGGTATTTTCAATGATAAACTACTATATATTATAAGGTATTTTCAATGATACACTACTATATATTATAAGGTATTTTCACTGATACACTGCATATTACGTTATATTATAAGGTATTTTCATTGATAGACTAGAATTACCATATATTCTAAGGTATTTTCAATGATACACTGTATATTACGTTATATTATAAGGTGTTTTCAATGATACACTGCATATTACGTTATATTATAAGGTATTTTTAATGATACACTGCATATTACGTTATATTATAAGGTATTTTCAATGATACACTGCATATTACGTTATAGTATAAGGTATTTTCATTGATACACTACAAATTACCATATATTATAAGGTATTTTCAATGATACACTACAAATTACGATATATTATAAGGTATTTCCAATGATACACTGCATATTACCATATATTATAAGGTATTTTCAATGATACACTACAAATTACGATATATTATTATTATGTATTTTCAATGATACACTGCATATTACTTTATATTATAAGGTATTTTCATTGATACACTACAAATTACGATATATTATAAGGTATTTTCAATGATACACAGCATATTACGTTATATTATAAGGTATTTCCAATGATACACTGCATATTACCATAAATTATAAGGTATTTTCAATGATACACTACAAATTACGATATATTATAAGGTATTTTCAATGATACACTGCATATTACTTTATATTATAAGGTATTTTCAATGATACACTGCATATTACGTTATATTATAAGGTATTTTCATTGATGCACTACAAATTACCATATATTATAAGGTATTTTCAATGATACACTACAAATTACGATATATTATAAGGTATTTCCAATGATACACTGCATATTACCATATATTATAAGGTATTTTCAATGATACACTACAAATTACGATATATTATTATTATGTATTTTCAATGATACACTGCATATTACTTTATATTATAAGGTATTTTCATTGATACACTACAAATTACGATATATTATAAGGTATTTTCAATGATACACAGCATATTACGTTATATTATAAGGTATTTTCAATGATAAACTACTATATATTATAAGGTATTTTCATTGATACACTACAAATTACCATATATTATAAGGTATTTTCAATGATACACTGCATATTACGTTTTATTATAAGGTATTTTCAATGATACACTGCATATTACGTTATATTATAAGCTATTTTCATTGATACACTACAAATTACCATATATTATAAGGTATTTTCAATAATACACAGCATATTACGTTATATTATATGGTATTTTCATTGATAGACTAGAATTACCATATATTCTAAGGTATTTTCAATGATACACTGCATAATACGTTATATTATAAGGTATTTTCAATGATACACTGCATATTACGTTATATTATAAGGTATTTTCAATGATACACTGCATATTACGTTATATTATAAGGTATTTTCATTGATGCACTACAAATTACGATATATTATAAGGTATTTTCAATGATACACTGCATATTACGTTTTATTATAAGGTATTTTCAATGATACATTGCATATTACGTTATATTATAAGGTATTTTCAGTGATAAACTACTATATATTACAAGGTAGTTTCAATGATACACTACAAATTACCATATATTCTAAGGTATTTTCAATGATACACAGCATATTACGTTATATTATAAGGTATTTTCAATGATAAACTACTCTATATTATAAGGTATTTTCAATGATACACTACTATATATTATAAGGTATTTTCACTGATACACTGCATATTACGTTATATTATAAGGTATTTTCATTGATAGACTAGAATTACCATATATTCTAAGGTATTTTCAATGATACACTGTATATTACGTTATATTATAAGGTGTTTTCAATGATACACTGCATATTACGTTATATTATAAGGTATTTTTAATGATACACTGCATATTACGTTATATTATAAGGTATTTTCAATGATACACTGCATATTACGTTATATTATAAGGTATTTTCATTGATGCACTACAAATTACCATATATTATAAGGTATTTTCAATGATACACTACAAATTACGATATATTATAAGGTATTTTCAATGATACACTGCATATTACGTTTTATTATAAGGTATTTTCAATGATACATTGCATATTACGTTTTATTATAAGGTATTTTCAATGATACACAGAATATTACGTTATATTATAAGGTATTTTCATTGATACACTACAAATTACCATATATTATAAGGTTATCTTCAATGATACACTGCATATTACGTTTTATTATAAGGTATTTTCAATGATACACTGCATATTACGTTTTATTATAAGGTATTTTCAATGATACATTGCATATTACGTTATATTATAAGGTATTTTCAGTGATAAACTACTATATATTACAAGGTAGTTTCAATGATACACTACAAATTACCATATATTCTAAGGGATTTTCAATGATACACAGCATATTACGTTATATTATAAGGTATTTTCAATGATAAACTACTATATATTATAAGGTATTTTCAATGATACACTACTATATATTATAAGGTATTTTCACTGATACACTGCATATTACGTTATATTATAAGGTATTTTCATTGATAGACTAGAATTACCATATATTCTAAGGTATTTTCAATGATACACTGTATATTACGTTATATTATAAGGTGTTTTCAATGATACACTGCATATTACGTTATATTATAAGGTATTTTTAATGATACACTGCATATTACGTTATATTATAAGGTATTTTCAATGATACACTGCATATTACGTTATATTATAAGGTATTTTCAATGATACACTGCATATTACGTTATATTATAAGGTATTTTCAATGATACACTGCATATTACGTTATATTATAAGGTATTTTCATTGATGCACTACAAATTACCATATATTATAAGGTATTTTCAATGATACACTACAAATTAAGATATATTATAAGGTATTTTCAATGATACACTGCATATTACGTTTTATTATAAGGTATTTTCAATGATACATTGCATATTACGTTTTATTATAAGGTATTTTCAATGATACACAGAATATTACGTTATATTATAAGGTATTTTCATTGATACACTACAAATTACCATATATTATAAGGTATCTTCAATGATACACTGCATATTACGTTTTATTATAAGGTATTTTCAATGATAACCTGCATATTACGTTTTATTATAAGGTATTTTCAATGATACATTGCATATTACGTTATATTATAAGGTATTTTCAGTGATAAACTACTATATATTACAAGGTAGTTTCAATGATACACTACAAATTACCATATATTCTAAGGTATTTTCAATGATACACAGCATATTACGTTATATTATAAGGTATTTTCAATGATAAACTACTATATATTATAAGGTATTTTCAATGATACACTACTATATATTATAAGGTATTTTCACTGATACACTGCATATTACGTTATATTATAAGGTATTTTCATTGATAGACTAGAATTACCATATATTCTAAGGTATTTTCAATGATACACTGTATATTACGTTATATTATAAGGTGTTTTCAATGATACACTGCATATTACGTTATATTATAAGGTATTTTTAATGATACACTGCATATTACGTTATATTATAAGGTATTTTCAATGATACACTGCATATTACGTTATATTATATGGTATTTTCATTGATGCACTACAAATTACCATATATTATAAGGTATTTTCAATGATACACTACAAATTACGATATATTATAAGGTATTTTCAATGATACACTGCATATTACGTTTTATTATAAGGTATATTCAATGATACATTGCATATTACGTTTTATTATAAGGTATTTTCAATGATACACAGATTATTACGTTATATTATAAGGTATTTTCATTGATACACTACAAATTACCATATATTATAAGGTTATCTTCAATGGTACACTGCATATTACGTTTTATTATAAGGTATTTTCAATGATACACTGCATATTACGTTTTATTATAAGGTATTTTCAATGATACATTGCATATTACGTTATATTATAAGGTATTTTCAGTGATAAACTACTATATATTACAAGGTAGTTTCAATGATACACTACAAATTACCATATATTCTAAGGTATTTTCAATGATACACAGCATATTACGTTATATTATAAGGTATTTTCAATGATAAACTACTATATATTATAAGGTATTTTCAATGATACACTACTATATATTATAAGGTATTTTCACTGATACACTGCATATTACGTTATATTATAAGGTATTTTCATTGATAGACTAGAATTACCATATATTCTAAGGTATTTTCAATGATACACTGTATATTACGTTATATTATAAGGTGTTTTCAATGATACACTGCATATTACGTTATATTATAAGGTATTTTCAATGATACACTGCATATTACGTTATAGTATAAGGTATTTTCAATGATACACTGCATATTACGTTATATTATAAGGTATTTTCATTGATGCACTACAAATTACCATATATTCTAAGGTATTTTCAATGATACACAGCATATTACGTTATATTATAAGGTATTTTCAATGATAAACTACTATATATTATAAGGTATTTTCAATGATACACTACTATATATTATAAGGTATTTTCACTGATACACTGCATATTACGTTATATTATAAGGTATTTTCATTGATAGACTAGAATTACCATATATTCTAAGGTATTTTCAATGATACACTGTATATTACGTTATATTATAAGGTGTTTTCAATGATACACTGCATATTACGTTATATTATAAGGTATTTTTAATGATACACTGCATATTACGTTATATTATAAGGTATTTTCAATGATACACTGCATATTACGTTATAGTATAAGGTATTTTCATTGATACACTACAAATTACCATATATTATAAGGTATTTTCAATGATACACTACAAATTACGATATATTATAAGGTATTTCCAATGATACACTGCATATTACCATATATTATAAGGTATTTTCAATGATACACTACAAATTACGATATATTATAAGGTATTTTCAATGATACACTGCATATTACTTTATATTATAAGGTATTTTCATTGATACACTACAAATTACGATATATTATAAGGTATTTTCAATGATACACAGAATATTACGTTATATTATAAGGTATTTTCATTGATACACTACAAATTACCATATATTATAAGGTTATCTTCAATGATACACTGCATATTACGTTTTATTATAAGGTATTTTCAATGATACATTGCATATTACGTTATATTATAAGGTATTTTCAGTGATAAACTACTATATATTACAAGGTAGTTTCAATGATACACTACAAATTACCATATATTCTAAGGGATTTTCAATGATACACAGCATATTACGTTATATTATAAGGTATTTTCAATGATAAACTACTATATATTATAAGGTATTTTCAATGATACACTACTATATATTATAAGGTATTTTCACTGATACACTGCATATTACGTTATATTATAAGGTATTTTCATTGATAGACTAGAATTACCATATATTCTAAGGTATTTTCAATGATACACTGTATATTACGTTATATTATAAGGTGTTTTCAATGATACACTGCATATTACGTTATATTATAAGGTATTTTTAATGATACACTGCATATTACGTTATATTATAAGGTATTTTCAATGATACACTGCATATTACGTTATATTATAAGGTATTTTCAATGATACACTGCATATTACGTTATATTATAAGGTATTTTCAATGAAACACTGCATATTACGTTATATTATAAGGTATTTTCATTGATGCACTACAAATTACCATATATTATAAGGTATTTTCAATGATACACTACAAATTAAGATATATTATAAGGTATTTTCAATGATACACTGCATATTACGTTTTATTATAAGGTATTTTCAATGATACATTGCATATTACGTTTTATTATAAGGTATTTTCAATGATACACAGAATATTACGTTATATTATAAGGTATTTTCATTGATACACTACAAATTACCATATATTATAAGGTATCTTCAATGATACACTGCATATTACGTTTTATTATAAGGTATTTTCAATGATAACCTGCATATTACGTTTTATTATAAGGTATTTTCAATGATACATTGCATATTACGTTATATTATAAGGTATTTTCAGTGATAAACTACTATATATTACAAGGTAGTTTCAATGATACACTACAAATTACCATATATTCTAAGGTATTTTCAATGATACACAGCATATTACGTTATATTATAAGGTATTTTCAATGATAAACTACTATATATTATAAGGTATTTTCAATGATACACTACTATATATTATAAGGTATTTTCACTGATACACTGCATATTACGTTATATTATAAGGTATTTTCATTGATAGACTAGAATTACCATATATTCTAAGGTATTTTCAATGATACACTGTATATTACGTTATATTATAAGGTGTTTTCAATGATACACTGCATATTACGTTATATTATAAGGTATTTTTAATGATACACTGCATATTACGTTATATTATAAGGTATTTTCAATGATACACTGCATATTACGTTATATTATATGGTATTTTCATTGATGCACTACAAATTACCATATATTATAAGGTATTTTCAATGATACACTACAAATTACGATATATTATAAGGTATTTTCAATGATACACTGCATATTACGTTTTATTATAAGGTATATTCAATGATACATTGCATATTACGTTTTATTATAAGGTATTTTCAATGATACACAGATTATTACGTTATATTATAAGGTATTTTCATTGATACACTACAAATTACCATATATTATAAGGTTATCTTCAATGGTACACTGCATATTACGTTTTATTATAAGGTATTTTCAATGATACACTGCATATTACGTTTTATTATAAGGTATTTTCAATGATACATTGCATATTACGTTATATTATAAGGTATTTTCAGTGATAAACTACTATATATTACAAGGTAGTTTCAATGATACACTACAAATTACCATATATTCTAAGGTATTTTCAATGATACACAGCATATTACGTTATATTATAAGGTATTTTCAATGATAAACTACTATATATTATAAGGTATTTTCAATGATACACTACTATATATTATAAGGTATTTTCACTGATACACTGCATATTACGTTATATTATAAGGTATTTTCATTGATAGACTAGAATTACCATATATTCTAAGGTATTTTCAATGATACACTGTATATTACGTTATATTATAAGGTGTTTTCAATGATACACTGCATATTACGTTATATTATAAGGTATTTTCAATGATACACTGCATATTACGTTATATTATAAGGTATTTTCAATGATACACTGCATATTACGTTATATTATAAGGTATTTTCATTGATGCACTACAAATTACCATATATTCTAAGGTATTTTCAATGATACACAGCATATTACGTTATATTATAAGGTATTTTCAATGATAAACTACTATATATTATAAGGTATTTTCAATGATACACTACTATATATTATAAGGTATTTTCACTGATACACTGCATATTACGTTATATTATAAGGTATTTTCATTGATAGACTAGAATTACCATATATTCTAAGGTATTTTCAATGATACACTGTATATTACGTTATATTATAAGGTGTTTTCAATGATACACTGCATATTACGTTATATTATAAGGTATTTTTAATGATACACTGCATATTACGTTATATTATAAGGTATTTTCAATGATACACTGCATATTACGTTATAGTATAAGGTATTTTCATTGATACACTACAAATTACCATATATTATAAGGTATTTTCAATGATACACTACAAATTACGATATATTATAAGGTATTTCCAATGATACACTGCATATTACCATATATTATAAGGTATTTTCAATGATACACTACAAATTACGATATATTATAAGGTATTTTCAATGATACACTGCATATTACTTTATATTATAAGGTATTTTCATTGATACACTACAAATTACGATATATTATAAGGTATTTTCAATGATACACAGCATATTACGTTATATTATAAGGTATTTTCAATGATAAACTACTATATATTATAAGGTATTTTCATTGATACACTACAAATTACCATATATTATAAGGTATTTTCAATGATACACTGCATATTACGTTTTATTATAAGGTATTTTCAATGATACACTGCATATTACGTTATATTATAAGGTATTTTCATTGATACACTACAAATTACCATATATTATAAGGTATTTTCAATGATACACAGCATATTACGTTATATTATAAGGTATTTTCATTGATAGACTAGAATTACCATATATTCTAAGGTATTTTCAATGATACACTGCATATTACGTTATATTATAAGGTATTTTCAATGATACACTGCATATTACGTTATATTATAAGGTATTTTCAATGATACACTGCATATTACGTTATATTATAAGGTATTTTCAATGATACACTGCATATTACGTTATATTATAAGGTATTTTCAATGATACACTGCATATTACGTTATATTATAAGGTATTTTCATTGATGCACTACAAATTACGATATATTATAAGGTATTTTCAATGATACACTGCATATTACGTTTTATTATAAGGTATTTTCAATGATACATTGCATATTACGTTATATTATAAGGTATTTTCAGTGATAAACTACTATATATTACAAGGTAGTTTCAATGATACACTACAAATTACCATATATTCTAAGGTATTTTCAATGATACACAGCATATTACGTTATATTATAAGGTATTTTCAATGATAAACTACTATATATTATAAGGTATTTTCAATGATACACTACTATATATTATAAGGTATTTTCACTGATACACTGCATATTACGTTATATTATAAGGTATTTTCATTGATAGACTAGAATGACCATATATTCTAAGGTATTTTCAATGATACACTGTATATTACGTTATATTATAAGGTGTTTTCAATGATACACTGCATATTACGTTATATTATAATGTATTTTTAATGATACACTGCATATTACGTTATATTATAAGGTATTTTCAATGATACACTGCATATTACGTTATATTATAAGGTATTTTCATTGATGCACTACAAATTACCATATATTATAAGGTATTTTCAATGATACACTACAAATTACGATATATTATAAGGTGTTTTCAATGATACACTGCATATTACGTTTTATTATAAGGTATTTTCAATGATACATTGCATATTACGTTATATTATAAGGTATTTTTAATGATACACTGCATATTACGTTATATTATAAGGTATTTTCAGTGATAAACTACTATATATTACAAGGTAGTTTCAATGATACACTACAAATTACCATATATTCTAAGGTATTTTCAATGATACACAGCATATTACGTTATATTATAAGGTATTTTCAATGATAAACTACTATATATTATAAGGTATTTTCAATGATACACTACTATATATTATAAGGTATTTTCACTGATACACTGCATATTACGTTATATTATAAGGTATTTTCATTGATAGACTAGAATTACCATATATTCTAAGGTATTTTCAATGATACACTGTATATTACGTTATATTATAAGGTGTTTTCAATGATGCACTACAAATTACCATATATTATAAGGTATTTTCAATGATACACTACAAATTACGATATATTATAAGGTATTTTCAATTATACACTGCATATTACGTTATATTATAAGGTATTGTCATTGATACACTACAAATTACCATATATTATAAGGTATTTTCAATGATACACTAAAAAATTTCGATATATTATAAGGTATTTCCAATGATACACTGCATATTACGTTATATTATAAGGTATTTTCAATGATACACTGCATATTATGTTATATTATAAGGTATTTTCAATGATACACTGCATATTACGTTATATTATAAGGTATTTTCAATGATAAACTACTATATATTATAAGGTATTTTCAATGATACACTACAAATTACGATATATTATAAGGTATTTTCACTGATACACTGCACATTACGTTATATTATAAGGTATTTTCATTGATACACTACAAATTACCATATATTATAAGGTATTTTCAATGATACACTAAAAAATTACGATATATTATAAGGTATTTCCAATGATACACTGCATATTACGTTATATTATAAGGTATTTTCAATGATACATTGCATATTACGTTATATTATAAGGTATTTTCAATGATAAACTACTATATATTACAAGGTAGTTTCAATGATATACTACAAATTACCATATATTCTAAGGTATTTTCAATGATACACTGCATGTTACGTTATATTATAAGGTATTTTCAAAGATACACTGCATATTACGTTATATTATAATGTATTTTCAATGATACACTGCATATTATGTTATATTATAAGGTATTTTCAATGATACACTGCATATTACGTTATATTATAAGGTATTTTCATTGATACACTACAAATTACGATATATTATAAGGTATTTTCAATGATACACTGCATATTACTTTATTTTATAAGGTATTTTCATTGATACACTACAAATTACGATATATTATAAGGTATTTTCAATGATACACAGCATATTACGTTATATTATAAGGTATTTTCAATGATAAACTACTATATATTATAAGGTATTTTCAATGATACACTACTATATATTATAAGGTATTTTCACTGATACACTGCATATTACGTTATATTATAAGGTATTTTCATTGATAGACTAGAATTACCATATATTCTAAGCTATTTTCAATGATACACTGTATATTACGTTATATTATAAGGTGTTTTCAATGATACACTGCATATTACGTTATATTATAAGGTATTTTTAATGATACACTGCATATTACGTTATATTATAAGGTATTTTCAATGATACACTGCATATTACGTTATATTATAAGGTATTTTCATTGATGCACTACAAATTACCATATATTATAAGGTATTTTCAATGATACACTACAAATTACGATATATTATAAGGTGTTTTCAATGATACACTGCATATTACGTTTTATTATAAGGTATTTTCAATGATACATTGCATATTACGTTTTATTATAAGGTATTTTCAATGATACACAGAATATTACGTTATATTATAAGGTATTTTCATTGATACACTACAAATTACCATATATTATAAGGTTATCTTCAATGATACACTGCATATTACGTTTTATTATAAGGTATTTTCAATGATACACTGCATATTACGTTTTATTATAAGGTATTTTCAATGATACATTGCATATTACGTTTTATTATAAGGTATTTTCAATGATACACAGAATATTACGTTATATTATAAGGTATTTTCATTGATACACTACAAATTACCATATATTATAAGGTTATCTTCAATGGTACACTGCATATTACGTTTTATTATAAGGTATTTTCAATGATACACTGCATATTACGTTTTATTATAAGGTATTTTTAATGATACACTGCATATTACGTTATATAATAAGGTATTTTCAGTGATAAACTACTATATATTACAAGGTAGTTTGAATGATACACTACAAATTACCATATATTCTAAGGTATTTTCAATGATACACAGCATATTACGTTATATTATAAGGTATTTTCAATGATAAACTACTATATATTATAAGGTATTTTCAATGATACACTACTATATATTATAAGGTATTTTCACTGATACACTGCATATTACGTTATATTATAAGGTATTTTCATTGATAGACTAGAATTACCATATATTCTAAGGTATTTTCAATGATACACTGTATATTACGTTATATTATAAGGTGTTTTCAATGATACACTGCATATTACGTTATATTATAAGGTATTTTCAATGATACACTGCATATTACGTTATATTATAAGGTATTTTCAATGATACACTGCATATTACGTTATATTATAAGGTATTTTCATTGATGCACTACAAATTACCATATATTATAAGGTATTTTCAATGATACACTACAAATTACGATATATTATAAGGTATTTTCAATGATACACTGCATATTACGTTTTATTATAAGGTATTTTCAATGATACATTGCATATTACGTTTTATTATAAGGTATTTTCAGTGATAAACTACTATATATTACAAGGTAGTTTCAATGATACACTACAAATTACCATATATTCTAAGGTGTTTTCAATGATACACTGCATATTACGTTATATTATAAGGTATCTTCAATGATACACTGCATATTACGTTTTATTATAAGGTATTTTCAATGATACACTGCATATTACGTTATATTATAAGGTATTTTCAATGATACACTGCATATTACGTTATATTATAAGGTATTTTCAATGATACACTGCATATTACGTTATATTATAAGGTATTTTCAATTATACACTGCATATTACGTTATATTATAAGGTATTGTCATTGATACACTACAAATTACCATATATTATAAGGTATTTTCAATGATACACTAAAAAATTACGATATATTATAAGGTATTTCCAATGATACACTGCATATTACGTTATATTATAAGGTATTTTCAATGATACACTGCATATTACGTTATATTATAAGGTATTTTCAATGATACACTGCATATTACGTTATATTATAAGGTATTTTCAATGTTAAACTACTATATATTATAAGGTATTTTCAATGATACACTACAAATTACGATATATTATAAGGTATTTTCACTGATACACTGCATATTACGTTATATTATAAGGTATTTTCATTGATACACTACAAATTACCATATATTATAAGGTATTTTCAATGATACACTGCATATTACGTTTTATTATAAGGTATTTTCAATGATACACTGCATATTACGTTATATTATAAGGTATTTTCAATTATACACTGCATATTACGTTATATTATAAGGTATTGTCATTGATACACTACAAATTACCATATATTATAAGGTATTTTCAATGATACACTAAAAAATTACGATATATTATAAGGTATTTCCAATGATACACTGCATATTACGTTATATTATAAGGTATTTTCAATGATACACTGCATATTACGTTATATTATAAGGTATTTTCATTGATAGACTAGAATTACCATATATTTTAAGGTATTTTCAATGATACACTGCATATTACGTTATATTATAAGGTATTTTCATTGATACACTACAAATTACCATATATTATAAGGTATTTTCAATGATACACTAAAAAATTACGATATATTATAAGGTATTTCCAATGATACACTGCATATTACGTTATATTATAAGGTATTTTCAATGATACATTGCATATTACGTTATATTATAAGGTATTTTCAATGATAAACTACTATATATTACAAGGTAGTTTCAATGATATACTACAAATTACCATATATTCTAAGGTATTTTCAATGATACACTGCATGTTACGTTATATTATAAGGTATTTTCAAAGATACACTGCATATTACGTTATATTATAATGTATTTTCAATGATACACTGCATATTATGTTATATTATAAGGTATTTTCAATGATACACTGCATATTACGTTATATTATAAGGTATTTTCAATGATACACTGCAAATTACGATATATTATAAGGCATTTCCAATGATACACTGCATATTACTTTATATTATAAGGTATTTTCATTGATACACTACAAATTACGATATATTATAAGGTATTTTCAATGATACACAGCATATTACGTTATATTATAAGGTATTTTCAATGATAAACTACTATATATTATAAGGTATTTTCAATGATACACTACAAATTACGATATATTATAAGGTATTTTCACTGATACACTGCATATTACGTTATATTATAAGGTATTTTCATTGATACACTACAAATTACCATATATTATAAGGTATCTTCAATGATACACTGCATATTACGTTTTATTATAAGGTATTTTCAATGATACACTGCATATTACGTTATATTATAAGGTATTTTCAATGATACACTGCATATTACGTTATATTATAAGGTATTTTCAATGATACACTGCATATTACGTTATATTATAAGGTATTTTCAATGATACACTGCATATTACGTTATATTATAAGGTATTTTCAATTATACACTGCATATTACGTTATATTATAAGGTATTGTCATTGATACACTACAAATTACCATATATTATAAGGTATTTTCAATGATACACTAAAAAATTACGATATATTATAAGGTATTTCCAATGATACACTGCATATTACGTTATATTATAAGGTATTTTCAATGATACACTGCATATTATGTTATATTATAAGGTATTTTCAATGATACACTGCATATTACGTTATATTATAAGGTATTTTCATTGATACACTACAAATTACGATATATTATATGGTATTTTCAATGATACACTGCATATTACTTTATTTTATAAGGTATTTTCATTGATACACTACAAATTACGATATATTATAAGGTATTTTCAATGATACACAGCATATTACGTTATATTATAAGGTATTTTCAATGATAAACTACTATATATTATAAGGTATTTTCAATGATACACTACTATATATTATAAGGTATTTTCACTGATACACTGCATATTACGTTATATTATAAGGTATTTTCATTGATAGACTAGAATTACCATATATTCTAAGCTATTTTCAATGATACACTGTATATTACGTTATATTATAAGGTGTTTTCAATGATACACTGCATATTACGTTATATTATAATGTATTTTTAATGATACACTGCATATTACGTTATATTATAAGGTATTTTCAATGATACACTGCATATTACGTTATATTATAAGGTATTTTCATTGATGCACTACAAATTACCATATATTATAAGGTATTTTCAATGATACACTACAAATTACGATATATTATAAGGTGTTTTCAATGATACACTGCATATTACGTTTTATTATAAGGTATTTTCAATGATACACAGCATATTACGTTATATTATAAGGTATTTTCAATGATAAACTACTATATATTATAAGGTATTTTCAATGATACACTACAAATTACGATATATTATAAGGTATTTTCACTGATACACTGCATATTACGTTATATTATAAGGTATTTTCATTGATACACTACAAATTACCATATATTATAAGGTATCTTCAATGATACACTGCATATTACGTTTTATTATAAGGTATTTTCAATGATACACTGCATATTACGTTATATTATAAGGTATTTTCAATGATACACTGCATATTACGTTATATTATAAGGTATTTTCAATGATACACTGCATATTACGTTATATTATAAGGTATTTTCAATGATACACTGCATATTACGTTATATTATAAGGTATTTTCAATTATACACTGCATATTACGTTATATTATAAGGTATTGTCATTGATACACTACAAATTACCATATATTATAAGGTATTTTCAATGATACACTAAAAAATTACGATATATTATAAGGTATTTCCAATGATACACTGCATATTACGTTATATTATAAGGTATTTTCAATGATACACTGCATATTATGTTATATTATAAGGTATTTTCAATGATACACTGCATATTACGTTATATTATAAGGTATTTTCATTGATACACTACAAATTACGATATATTATAAGGTATTTTCAATGATACACTGCATATTACTTTATTTTATAAGGTATTTTCATTGATACACTACAAATTACGATATATTATAAGGTATTTTCAATGATACACAGCATATTACGTTATATTATAAGGTATTTTCAATGATAAACTACTATATATTATAAGGTATTTTCAATGATACACTACTATATATTATAAGGTATTTTCACTGATACACTGCATATTACGTTATATTATAAGGTATTTTCATTGATAGACTAGAATTACCATATATTCTAAGCTATTTTCAATGATACACTGTATATTACGTTATATTATAAGGTGTTTTCAATGATACACTGCATATTACGTTATATTATAATGTATTTTTAATGATACACTGCATATTACGTTATATTATAAGGTATTTTCAATGATACACTGCATATTACGTTATATTATAAGGTATTTTCATTGATGCACTACAAATTACCATATATTATAAGGTATTTTCAATGATACACTACAAATTACGATATATTATAAGGTGTTTTCAATGATACACTGCATATTACGTTTTATTATAAGGTATTTTCAATGATACATTGCATATTACGTTTTATTATAAGGTATTTTCAATGATACACAGAATATTACGTTATATTATAAGGTATTTTCATTGATACACTACAAATTACCATATATTATAAGGTTATCTTCAATGATACACTGCATATTACGTTTTATTATAAGGTATTTTCAATGATACACTGCATATTACGTTTTATTATAAGGTATTTTCAATGATACACTGCATATTACGTTATATTATAAGGTATTTTTAATGATACACTGCATATTACGTTATATTATAAGGTATTTTCAGTGATAAACTACTATATATTACAAGGTAGTTTCAATGATACACTACAAATTACCATATATTCTAAGGTATTTTCAATGATACACAGCATATTACGTTATATTATAAGGTATTTTCAATGATAAACTACTATATATTATAAGGTATTTTCAATGATACACTACTATATATTATAAGGTATTTTCACTGATACACTGCATATTACGTTATATTATAAGGTATTTTCATTGATAGACTAGAATTACCATATATTCTAAGGTATTTTCAATGATACACTGTATATTACGTTATATTATAAGGTGTTTTCAATGATACACTGCATATTACGTTATATTATAAGGTATTTTCAATGATACACTGCATATTACGTTATATTATAAGGTATTTTCAATGATACACTGCATATTACGTTATATTATAAGGTATTTTCATTGATGCACTACAAATTACCATATATTATAAGGTATTTTCAATGATACACTACAAATTACGATATATTATAAGGTATTTTCAATGATACACTGCATATTACGTTTTATTATAAGGTATTTTCAATGATACATTGCATATTACGTTTTATTATAAGGTATTTTCAGTGATAAACTACTATATATTACAAGGTAGTTTCAATGATACACTACAAATTACCATATATTCTAAGGTGTTTTCAATGATACACTGCATATTACGTTATATTATAAGGTATCTTCAATGATACACTGCATATTACGTTTTATTATAAGGTATTTTCAATGATACACTGCATATTACGTTATATTATAAGGTATTTTCAATGATACACTGCATATTACGTTATATTATAAGGTATTTTCAATGATACACTGCATATTATGTTATATTATAAGGTATTTTCAATGATACACAGAATATTACGTTATATTATAAGGTATTTTCATTGATACACTACAAATTACCATATATTATAAGGTTATCTTCAATGATACACTGCATATTACGTTTTATTATAAGGTATTTTCAATGATACACTGCATATTACGTTTTATTATAAGGTATTTTCAATGATACATTGCATATTACGTTATATTATAAGGTATTTTCAATGATACACTGCATATTACGTTATATTATAAGGTATTTTCAATGATACACTGCATATTACGTTATATTATAAGGTATTTTCATTGATGCACTACAAATTACCATATATTATAAGGTATTTTCAATGATACACTACAAATTACGATATATTATAAGGTATTTTCAATGATACACTGCATATTACGTTTTATTATAAGGTATTTTCAATGATACATTGCATATTACGTTTTATTATAAGGTATTTTCAGTGCTAAACTACTATATATTACAAGGTAGTTTCAATGATACACTACAAATTACCATATATTCTAAGGTGTTTTCAATGATACACTGCATATTACGTTATATTATAAGGTATCTTCAATGATACACTGCATATTACGTTTTATTATAAGGTATTTTCAATGATACACTGCATATTACGTTATATTATAAGGTATTTTCAATGATACACTGCATATTACGTTATATTATAAGGTATTTTCAATGATACACTGCATATTACGTTATATTATAAGGTATTTTCAATTATACACTGCATATTACGTTATATTATAAGGTATTGTCATTGATACACTACAAATTACCATATATTATAAGGTATTTTCAATGATACACTAAAAAATTACGATATATTATAAGGTATTTCCAATGATACACTGCATATTACGTTATATTATAAGGTATTTTCAATGATACACTGCATATTACGTTATATTATAAGGTATTTTCAATGATACACTGCATATTACGTTATATTATAAGGTATTTTCAATGTTAAACTACTATATATTATAAGGTATTTTCAATGATACACTACAAATTACGATATATTATAAGGTATTTTCAATGATACACTGCACATTACGTTATATTATAAGGTATTTTCATTGATACACTACATATTACCATATATTATAAGGTATCTTCAATGATACACTGCATATTACGTTTTATTATAAGGTATTTTCAATGATACACTGCATATTACGTTATATTATAAGGTATTTTCAATTATACACTGCATATTACGTTATATTATAAGGTATTGTCATTGATACACTACAAATTACCATATATTATAAGGTATTTTCAATGATACACTAAAAAATTACGATATATTATAAGGTATTTCCAATGATACACTGCATATTACGTTATATTATTAGGTATTTTCAATGATACACTGCATATTACGTTATATTATAAGGTATTTTCATTGATAGACTAGAATTACCATATATTTTAAGGTATTTTCAATGATACACTGCATATTACGTTATATTATAAGGTATTGTCATTGATACACTACAAATTACCATATATTATAAGGTATTTTCAATGATACACTAAAAAATTACGATATATTATAAGGTATTTCCAATGATACACTGCATATTACGTTATATTATAAGGTATTTTCAATGATACATTGCATATTACGTTATATTATAAGGTATTTTCAATGATAAACTACTATATATTACAAGGTAGTTTCAATGATATACTACAAATTACCATATATTCTAAGGTATTTTCAATGATACACTGCATGTTACGTTATATTATAAGGTATTTTCAAAGATACACTGCATATTACGTTATATTATAATGTATTTTCAATGATACACTGCATATTATGTTATATTATAAGGTATTTTCAATGATACACTGCATATTACGTTATATTATAAGGTATTTTCATTGATACACTGCAAATTACGATATATTATAAGGCATTTCCAATGATACACTGCATATTACTTTATATTATAAGGTATTTTCATTGATACACTACAAATTACGATATATTATAAGGTATTTTCAATGATACACAGCATATTACGTTATATTATAAGGTATTTTCAATGATAAACTACTATATATTATAAGGTATTTTCAATGATACACTACAAATTACGATATATTATAAGGTATTTTCACTGATACACTGCATATTACGTTATATTATAAGGTATTTTCATTGATACACTACAAATTACCATATATTATAAGGTATCTTCAATGATACACTGCATATTACGTTTTATTATAAGGTATTTTCAATGATACACTGCATATTACGTTATATTATAAGGTATTTTCAATGATACACTGCATATTACGTTATATTATAAGGTATTTTCAATTATACACTGCATATTACGTTATATTATAAGGTATTGTCATTGATACACTACAAATTACCATATATTATAAGGTATTTTCAATGATACACTAAAAAATTACGATATATTATAAGGTATTTCCAATGATACACTGCATATTACGTTATATTATAAGGTATTTTCAATGATACACTGCATATTACGTTATATTATAAGGTATTTTCAATGATACACTGCATATTACGTTATATTATAAGGTATTTTCAATGATAAACTACTATATATTATAAGGTATTTTCAATGATACACTACAAATTACGATATATTATAAGGTATTTTCAATTATACACTGCATATTACGTTATATTATAAGGTATTGTCATTGATACACTACAAATTACCATATATTATAAGGTATTTTCAATGATACACTAAAAAATTACGATATATTATAAGGTATTTCCAATGATACACTGCATATTACGTTATATTATAAGGTATTTTCAATGATACACTGCATATTATGTTATATTATAAGGTATTTTCAATGATACACTGCATATTACGTTTTATTATAAGGTATTTTCAATGATACATTGCATATTACGTTTTATTATAAGGTATTTTCAGTGATAAACTACTATATATTACAAGGTAGTTTCAATGATACACTACAAATTACCATATATTCTAAGGTGTTTTCAATGATACACTGCATATTACGTTATATTATAAGGTATCTTCAATGATACACTGCATATTACGTTTTATTATAAGGTATTTTCAATGATACACTGCATATTACGTTATATTATAAGGTATTTTCAATGATACACTGCATATTACGTTATATTATAAGGTATTTTCAATGATACACTGCATATTATGTTATATTATAAGGTATTTTCAATGATACACAGAATATTACGTTATATTATAAGGTATTTTCATTGATACACTACAAATTACCATATATTATAAGGTTATCTTCAATCATACACTGCATATTACGTTTTATTATAAGGTATTTTCAATGATACACTGCATATTACGTTTTATTATAAGGTATTTTCAATGATACATTGCATATTACGTTATATTATAAGGTATTTTCAATGATACACTGCATATTACGTTATATTATAAGGTATTTTCAATGATACACTGCATATTACGTTATATTATAAGGTATTTTCATTGATGCACTACAAATTACCATATATTATAAGGTATTTTCAATGATACACTACAAATTACGATATATTATAAGGTATTTTCAATGATACACTGCATATTACGTTTTATTATAAGGTATTTTCAATGATACACTGCATATTACGTTTTATTATAAGGTATTTTCAGTGATAAACTACTATATATTACAAGGTAGTTTCAATGATACACTACAAATTACCATATATTCTAAGGTGTTTTCAATGATACACTGCATATTACGTTATATTATAAGGTATCTTCAATGATACACTGCATATTACGTTTTATTATAAGGTATTTTCAATGATACACTGCATATTACGTTATATTATAAGGTATTTTCAATGATACACTGCATATTACGTTATATTATAAGGTATTTTCAATGATACACTGCATATTACGTTATATTATAAGGTATTTTCAATTATACACTGCATATTACGTTATATTATAAGGTATTGTCATTGATACACTACAAATTACCATATATTATAAGGTATTTTCAATGATACACTAAAAAATTACGATATATTATAAGGTATTTCCAATGATACACTGCATATTACGTTATATTATAAGGTATTTTCAATGATACACTGCATATTACGTTATATTATAAGGTATTTTCAATGATACACTGCATATTACGTTATATTATAAGGTATTTTCAATGTTAAACTACTATATATTATAAGGTATTTTCAATGATACACTACAAATTACGATATATTATAAGGTATTTTCAATGATACACTGCACATTACGTTATATTATAAGGTATTTTCATTGATACACTACAAATTACCATATATTATAAGGTATCTTCAATGATACACTGCATATTACGTTTTATTATAAGGTATTTTCAATGATACACTGCATATTACGTTATATTATAAGGTATTTTCAATTATACACTGCATATTACGTTATATTATAAGGTATTGTCATTGATACACTACAAATTACCATATATTATAAGGTATTTTCAATGATACACTAAAAAATTACGATATATTATAAGGTATTTCCAATGATACACTGCATATTACGTTATATTATAAGGTATTTTCAATGATACACTGCATATTACGTTATATTATAAGGTATTTTCATTGATAGACTAGAATTACCATATATTTTAAGGTATTTTCAATGATACACTGCATATTACGTTATATTATAAGGTATTTTCATTGATACACTACAAATTACCATATATTATAAGGTATTTTCAATGATACACTAAAAAATTACGATATATTATAAGGTATTTCCAATGATACACTGCATATTACGTTATATTATAAGGTATTTTCAATGATACATTGCATATTACGTTATATTATAAGGTATTTTCAATGATAAACTACTATATATTACAAGGTAGTTTCAATGATATACTACAAATTACCATATATTCTAAGGTATTTTCAATGATACACTGCATGTTACGTTATATTATAAGGTTTTTTCAATGATACACTGCATATTACGTTATATCATAAGGTATTTTCAATGATACACTGCATATTACGATATGTTATAAGGTATTTTCAATGATACACTGCATATTACGTTATATTATAAGGTATTTTCATTGATACACTGCAAATTACGATATATTATAAGGCATTTCCAATGATACACTGCATATTACTTTATATTATAAGGTATTTTCATTGATACACTACAAATTACGATATATTATAAGGTATTTTCAATGATACACAGCATATTACGTTATATTATAAGGTATTTTCAATGATAAACTACTATATATTATAAGGTATTTTCAATGATACACTACAAATTACGATATATTATAAGGTATTTTCACTGATACACTGCATATTACGTTATATTATAAGGTATTTTCATTGATACACTACAAATTACCATATATTATAAGGTATCTTCAATGATACACTGCATATTACGTTTTATTATAAGGTATTTTCAATGATACACTGCATATTACGTTATATTATAAGGTATTTTCAATGATACACTGCATATTACGTTATATTATAAGGTATTTTCAATGATACACTGCATATTACGTTATATTATAAGGTATTTTCAATGATACACTGCATATTACGTTATATTATAAGGTATTTTCAATTATACACTGCATATTACGTTATATTATAAGGTATTGTCATTGATACACTACAAATTACCATATATTATAAGGTATTTTCAATGATACACTAAAAAATTACGATATATTATAAGGTATTTCCAATGATACACTGCATATTACGTTATATTATAAGGTATTTTCAATGATACACTGCATATTATGTTATATTATAAGGTATTTTCAATGATACACTGCATATTACGTTATATTATAAGGTATTTTCAATGATAAACTACTATATATTATAAGGTATTTTCAATGATACACTACAAATTACGATATATTATAAGGTATTTTCAATTATACACTGCATATTACGTTATATTATAAGGTATTGTCATTGATACACTACAAATTACCATATATTATAAGGTATTTTCAATGATACACTAAAAAATTACGATATATTATAAGGTATTTCCAATGATACACTGCATATTACGTTATATTATAAGGTATTTTCAATGATACACTGCATATTATGTTATATTATAAGGTATTTTCAATGATACACTGCATATTACGTTATATTATAAGGTATTTTCAATGATAAACTACTATATATTATAAGGTATTTTCAATGATACACTACAAATTACGATATATTATAAGGTATTTTCACTGATACACTGCACATTACGTTATATTATAAGGTATTTTCATTGATACACTACAAATTACCATATATAATAAGGTATCTTCAATGATACACTGCATATTACGTTTTATTATAAGGTATTTTCAATGATACACTGCATATTACGTTATATTATAAGGTATTTTCAATTATACACTGCATATTACGTTATATTATAAGGTATTGTCATTGATACACTACAAATTACCATATATTATAAGGTATTTTCAATGATACACTAAAAAATTACGATATATTATAAGGTATTTCCAATGATACACTGCATATTACGTTATATTATAAGGTATTTTCAATGATACACTGCATATTACGTTATATTATAAGGTATTTTCATTGATAGACTAGAATTACCATATATTTTAAGGTATTTTCAATGATACACTGCATATTACGTTATATTATAAGGTATTTTCATTGATACACTACAAATTACCATATATTATAAGGTATTTTCAATGATACACTAAAAAATTACGATATATTATAAGGTATTTCCAATGATACACAGCATATTACGTTATATTATAAGGTATTTTCAATGATAAACTACTATATATTATAAGGTATTTTCAATGATACACTACTATATATTATAAGGTATTTTCACTGATACACTGCATATTACGTTATATTATAAGGTATTTTCATTGATAGACTAGAATTACCATATATTCTAAGGTATTTTCAATGATACACTGTATATTACGTTATATTATAAGGTATTTTCAATGATACACTACTATATATTATAAGGTATTTTCACTGATACACTGCATATTACGTTATATTATAAGGTATTTTCATTGATAGACTAGAATTACCATATATTCTAAGGTATTTTCAATGATACACTGTATATTACGTTATATTATAAGGTGTTTTCAATGATACACTGCATATTACGTTATATTATAATGTATTTTTAATGATACACTGCATATTACGTTATATTATAAGGTATTTTCAATGATACACTGCATATTACGTTATATTATAAGGTATTTTCATTGATGCACTACAAATTACCATATATTATAAGGTATTTTCAATGATACACTACAAATTACGATATATTATAAGGTGTTTTCAATGATACACTGCATATTACGTTTTATTATAAGGTATTTTCAATGATACATTGCATATTACGTTTTATTATAAGGTATTTTCAATGATACACAGAATATTACGTTATATTATAAGGTATTTTCATTGATACACTACAAATTACCATATATTATAAGGTTATCTTCAATGATACACTGCATATTACGTTTTATTATAAGGTATTTTCAATGATACACTGCATATTACGTTTTATTATAAGGTATTTTCAATGATACATTGCATATTACGTTATATTATAAGGTATTTTTAATGATACACTGCATATTACGTTATATTATAAGGTATTTTCAGTGGTAACTACTATATATTACAAGGTAGTTTCAATGATACACTACAAATTACCATATATTCTAAGGTATTTTCAATGATACACAGCATATTACGTTATATTATAAGGTATTTTCAATGATAAACTACTATATATTATAAGGTATTTTCAATGATACACTACTATATATTATAAGGTATTTTCACTGATACACTGCATATTACGTTATATTATAAGGTATTTTCATTGCTAGACTAGAATTACCATATATTCTAAGGTATTTTCAATGATACACTGTATATTACGTTATATTATAAGGTGTTTTCAATGATACACTGCATATTACGTTATATTATAAGGTATTTTCAATGATACACTGCATATTACGTTATATTATAAGGTATTTTCAATGATACACTGCATATTACGTTATATTATAAGGTATTTTCATTGATGCACTACAAATTACCATATATTATAAGGTATTTTCAATGATACACTACAAATTACGATATATTATAAGGTATTTTCAATGATACACTGCATATTACGTTTTATTATAAGGTATTTTCAATGATACATTGCATATTACGTTTTATTATAAGGTATTTTCAGTGATAAACTACTATATATTACAAGGTAGTTTCAATGATACACTACAAATTACCATATATTCTAAGGTATTTTCAATGATACACTGCATATTACGTTATATTATAAGGTATCTTCAATGATACACTGCATATTACGTTTTATTATAAGGTATTTTCAATGATACACTGCATATTACGTTATATTATAAGGTATTTTCAATGATACACTGCATATTACGTTATATTATAAGGTATTTTCAATGATACACTGCATATTACGTTATATTATAAGGTATTTTCAATTATACACTGCATATTACGTTATATTATAAGGTATTGTCATTGATACACTACAAATTACCATATATTATAAGGTATTTTCAATGATACACTAAAAAATTACGATATATTATAAGGTATTTCCAATGATACACTGCATATTACGTTATATTATAAGGCATTTTCAATGATACACTGCATATTATGTTATATTATAAGGTATTTTCAATGATACACTGCATATTACGTTATATTATAAGGTATTTTCAATGATAAACTACTATATATTATAAGGTATTTTCAATGATACACTACAAATTACGATATATTATAAGGTATTTTCAATTATACACTGCATATTACGTTATATTATAAGGTATTGTCATTGATACACTACAAATTACCATATATTATAAGGTATTTTCAATGATACACTAAAAAATTACGATATATTATAAGGTATTTCCAATGATACACTGCATATTACGTTATATTATAAGGTATTTTCAATGATACACTGCATATTATGTTATATTATAAGGTATTTTCAATGATACACTGCATATTACGTTATATTATAAGGTATTTTCAATGATAAACTACTATATATTATAAGGTATTTTCAATGATACACTACAAATTACGATATATTATAAGGTATTTTCACTGATACACTGCACATTACGTTATATTATAAGGTATTTTCATTGATACACTACAAATTACCATATATTATAAGGTATCTTCAATGATACACTGCATATTACGTTTTATTATAAGGTATTTTCAATGATACACTGCATATTACGTTATATTATAAGGTATTTTCAATTATACACTGCATATTACGTTATATTATAAGGTATTGTCATTGATACACTACAAATTACCATATATTATAAGGTATTTTCAATGATACACTGCATATTACGTTATATTATAAGGTATTTTCAATGATAAACTACTATATATTATAAGGTATTTTCAATGATACACTACAAATTACGATATATTATAAGGTATTTTCACTGATACACTGCACATTACGTTATATTATAAGGTATTTTCATTGATACACTACAAATTACCATATATTATAGGGTATCTTCAATGATACACTGCATATTACGTTTTATTATAAGGTATTTTCAATGATACACTGCATATTACGTTATATTATAAGGTATTTTCAATTATACACTGCATATTACGTTATATTATAAGGTATTGTCATTGATACACTACAAATTACCATATATTATAAGGTATATTCAATGATACACTGCATATTACGTTATATTATAAGGTATTTTCAATGATACACTGCATATTACGTTATATTATAAGGTATTTTCAATGATACACTGCATATTACGTTATATTATAAGGTATTTTCATTGATGCACTACAAATTACCATATATTATAAGGTATTTTCAATGATACACTACAAATTACGATATATTATAAGGTATTTTCAATGATACACTGCATATTACGTTTTATTATAAGGTATTTTCAATGATACATTGCATATTACGTTTTATTATAAGGTATTTTCAGTGATAAACTACTATATATTACAAGGTAGTTTCAATGATACACTACAAATTACCATATATTCTAAGGTGTTTTCAATGATACACTGCATATTACGTTATATTATAAGGTATCTTCAATGATACACTGCATATTACGTTTTATTATAAGGTATTTTCAATGATACACTGCATATTACGTTATATTATAAGGTATTTTCAATGATACACTGCATATTACGTTATATTATAAGGTATTTTCAATGATACACTGCATATTATGTTATATTATAAGGTATTTTCAATGATACACAGAATATTACGTTATATTATAAGGTATTTTCATTGATACACTACAAATTACCATATATTATAAGGTTATCTTCAATGATACACTGCATATTACGTTTTATTATAAGGTATTTTCAATGATACACTGCATATTACGTTTTATTATAAGGTATTTTCAATGATACATTGCATATTACGTTATATTATAAGGTATTTTCAATGATACACTGCATATTACGTTATATTATAAGGTATTTTCAATGATACACTGCATATTACGTTATATTATAAGGTATTTTCATTGATGCACTACAAATTACCATATATTATAAGGTATTTTCAATGATACACTACAAATTACGATATATTATAAGGTATTTTCAATGATACACTGCATATTACGTTTTATTATAAGGTATTTTCAATGATACATTGCATATTACGTTATATTATAAGGTATTTTCAATGATACACTGCATATTACGTTATATTATAAGGTATTTTCAATGATACACTGCATATTACGTTATATTATAAGGTATTTTCATTGATGCACTACAAATTACCATATATTATAAGGTATTTTCAATGATACACTACAAATTACGATATATTATAAGGTATTTTCAATGATACACTGCATATTACGTTTTATTATAAGGTATTTTCAATGATACATTGCATATTACGTTTTATTATAAGGTATTTTCAGTGATAAACTACTATATATTACAAGGTAGTTTCAATGATACACTACAAATTACCATATATTCTAAGGTGTTTTCAATGATACACTGCATATTACGTTATATTATAAGGTATCTTCAATGATACACTGCATATTACGTTTTATTATAAGGTATTTTCAATGATACACTGCATATTACGTTATATTATAAGGTATTTTCAATGATACACTGCATATTACGTTATATTATAAGGTATTTTCAATGATACACTGCATATTACGTTATATTATAAGGTATTTTCAATTATACACTGCATATTACGTTATATTATAAGGTATTGTCATTGATACACTACAAATTACCATATATTATAAGGTATTTTCAATGATACACTAAAAAATTACGATATATTATAAGGTATTTCCAATGATACACTGCATATTACGTTATATTATAAGGTATTTTCAATGATACACTGCATATTACGTTATATTATAAGGTATTTTCAATGATACACTGCATATTACGTTATATTATAAGGTATTTTCAATGTTAAACTACTATATATTATAAGGTATTTTCAATGATACACTACAAATTACGATATATTATAAGGTATTTTCACTGATACACTGCACATTACGTTATATTATAAGGTATTTTCATTGATACACTACAAATTACCATATATTATAAGGTATCTTCAATGATACACTGCATATTACGTTTTATTATAAGGTATTTTCATTGATAGACTAGAATTACCATATATTTTAAGGTATTTTCAATGATACACTGCATATTACGTTATATTATAAGGTATTGTCATTGATACACTACAAATTACCATATATTATAAGGTATTTTCAATGATACACTAAAAAATTACGATATATTATAAGGTATTTCCAATGATACACTGCATATTACGTTATATTATAAGGTATTTTCAATGATACATTGCATATTACGTTATATTATAAGGTATTTTCAATGATAAACTACTATATATTACAAGGTAGTTTCAATGATATACTACAAATTACCATATATTCTAAGGTATTTTCAATGATACACTGCATGTTACGTTATATTATAAGGTATTTTCAAAGATACACTGCATATTACGTTATATTATAATGTATTTTCAATGATACACTGCATATTATGTTATATTATAAGGTATTTTCAATGATACACTGCATATTACGTTATATTATAAGGTATTTTCATTGATACACTGCAAATTACGATATATTATAAGGCATTTCCAATGATACACTGCATATTACTTTATATTATAAGGTATTTTCATTGATACACTACAAATTACGATATATTATAAGGTATTTTCAATGATACACAGCATATTACGTTATATTATAAGGTATTTTCAATGATAAACTACTATATATTATAAGGTATTTTCAATGATACACTACAAATTACGATATATTATAAGGTATTTTCACTGATACACTGCATATTACGTTATATTATAAGGTATTTTCATTGATACACTACAAATTACCATATATTATAAGGTATCTTCAATGATACACTGCATATTACGTTTTATTATAAGGTATTTTCAATGATACACTGCATATTACGTTATATTATAAGGTATTTTCAATGATACACTGCATATTACGTTATATTATAAGGTATTTTCAATGATACACTGCATATTACGTTATATTATAAGGTATTTTCAATGATACACTGCATATTACGTTATATTATAAGGTATTTTCAATTATACACTGCATATTACGTTATATTATAAGGTATTGTCATTGATACACTACAAATTACCATATATTATAAGGTATTTTCAATGATACACTAAAAAATTACGATATATTATAAGGTATTTCCAATGATACACTGCATATTACGTTATATTATAAGGTATTTTCAATGATACACTGCATATTATGTTATATTATAAGGTATTTTCAATGATACACTGCATATTACGTTATATTATAAGGTATTTTCAATGATAAACTACTATATATTATAAGGTATTTTCAATGATACACTACAAATTACGATATATTATAAGGTATTTTCAATTATACACTGCATATTACGTTATATTATAAGGTATTGTCATTGATACACTACAAATTACCATATATTATAAGGTATTTTCAATGATACACTAAAAAATTACGATATATTATAAGGTATTTCCAATGATACACTGCATATTACGTTATATTATAAGGTATTTTCAATGATACACTGCATATTATGTTATATTATAAGGTATTTTCATTGATGCACTACAAATTACCATATATTATAAGGTATTTTCAATGATACACTACAAATTACGATATATTATAAGGTATTTTCAATGATACACTGCATATTACGTTTTATTATAAGGTATTTTCAATGATACATTGCATATTACGTTTTATTATAAGGTATTTTCAGTGATAAACTACTATATATTACAAGGTAGTTTCAATGATACACTACAAATTACCATATATTCTAAGGTGTTTTCAATGATACACTGCATATTACGTTATATTATAAGGTATCTTCAATGATACACTGCATATTACGTTTTATTATAAGGTATTTTCAATGATACACTGCATATTACGTTATATTATAAGGTATTTTCAATGATACACTGCATATTACGTTATATTATAAGGTATTTTCAATGATACACTGCATATTATGTTATATTATAAGGTATTTTCAATGATACACAGAATATTACGTTATATTATAAGGTATTTTCATTGATACACTACAAATTACCATATATTATAAGGTTATCTTCAATGATACACTGCATATTACGTTTTATTATAAGGTATTTTCAATGATACACTGCATATTACGTTTTATTATAAGGTATTTTCAATGATACATTGCATATTACGTTATATTATAAGGTATTTTCAATGATACACTGCATATTACGTTATATTATAAGGTATTTTCAATGATACACTGCATATTACGTTATATTATAAGGTATTTTCATTGATACACTACAAATTACCATATATTATAAGGTATTTTCAATGATACACTACAAATTACGATATATTATAAGGTATTTTCAATGATACACTGCATATTACGTTTTATTATAAGGTATTTTCAATGATACATTGCATATTACGTTATATTATAAGGTATTTTCAATGATACACTGCATATTACGTTATATTATAAGGTATTTTCAATGATACACTGCATATTACGTTATATTATAAGGTATTTTCATTGATGCACTACAAATTACCATATATTATAAGGTATTTTCAATGATACACTACAAATTACGATATATTATAAGGTATTTTCAATGATACACTGCATATTACGTTTTATTATAAGGTATTTTCAATGATACATTGCATATTACGTTTTATTATAAGGTATTTTCAGTGATAAACTACTATATATTACAAGGTAGTTTCAATGATACACTACAAATTACCATATATTCTAAGGTGTTTTCAATGATACACTGCATATTACGTTATATTATAAGGTATCTTCAATGATACACTGCATATTACGTTTTATTATAAGGTATTTTCAATGATACACTGCATATTACGTTATATTATAAGGTATTTTCAATGATACACTGCATATTACGTTATATTATAAGGTATTTTCAATGATACACTGCATATTACGTTATATTATAAGGTATTTTCAATTATACACTGCATATTACGTTATATTATAAGGTATTGTCATTGATACACTACAAATTACCATATATTATAAGGTATTTTCAATGATACACTAAAAAATTACGATATATTATAAGGTATTTTCAATGATACACTGCATATTACGTTATATTATAAGGTATTTTCAATGATACACTGCATATTATGTTTTATTATAAGGTATTTTCAATGATACACTGCATATTACGTTATATTATAAGGTATTTTCAATGTTAAACTACTATATATTATAAGGTATTTTCAATGATACACTACAAATTACGATATATTATAAGGTATTTTCACTGATACACTGCACATTACGTTATATTATAAGGTATTTTCATTGATACACTACAAATTACCATATATTATAAGGTATCTTCAATGATACACTGCATATTACGTTTTATTATAAGGTATTTTCAATGATACACTGCATATTACGTTATATTATAAGGTATTTTCAATTATACACTGCATATTACGTTATATTATAAGGTATTGTCATTGATACACTACAAATTACCATATATTATAAGGTATTTTCAATGATACACTAAAAAATTACGATATATTATAAGGTATTTCCAATGATACACTGCATATTACGTTATATTATAAGGTATTTTCAATGATACACTGCATATTACGTTATATTATAAGGTATTTTCATTGATAGACTAGAATTACCATATATTTTAAGGTATTTTCAATGATACACTGCATATTACGTTATATTATAAGGTATTGTCATTGATACACTACAAATTACCATATATTATAAGGTATTTTCAATGATACACTAAAAAATTACGATATATTATAAGGTATTTCCAATGATACACTGCATATTACGTTATATTATAAGGTATTTTCAATGATACATTGCATATTACGTTATATTATAAGGTATTTTCAATGATAAACTACTATATATTACAAGGTAGTTTCAATGATATACTACAAATTACCATATATTCTAAGGTATTTTCAATGATACACTGCATGTTACGTTATATTATAAGGTATTTTCAAAGATACACTGCATATTACGTTATATTATAATGTATTTTCAATGATACACTGCATATTATGTTATATTATAACGTATTTTCAATGATACACTGCATATTAGGCTATATTATAAGGTATTTTCATTGATACACTGCAAATTACGATATATTATAAGGTATTTCCAATGAAACACTGCATATTACTTTATATTATAAGGTATTTTCATTGATACACTACAAATTACGATATATTATAAGGTATTTTCAATGATACACAGCATATTACGTTATATTATAAGGTATTTTCAATGATAAACTACTATATATTATAAGGTATTTTCAATGATACACTACAAATTACGATATATTATAAGGTATTTTCACTGATACACTGCATATTACGTTATATTATAAGGTATTTTCATTGATACACTACAAATTACCATATATTATAAGGTATCTTCAATGATACACTGCATATTACGTTTTATTATAAGGTATTTTCAATGATACACTGCATATTACGTTATATTATAAGGTATTTTCAATGATACACTGCATATTACGTTATATTATAAGGTATTTTCAATGATACACTGCATATTACGTTATATTATAAGGTATTTTCAATGATACACTGCATATTACGTTATATTATAAGGTATTTTCAATTATACACTGCATATTACGTTATATTATAAGGTATTGTCATTGATACACTACAAATTACCATATATTATAAGGTATTTTCAATGATACACTAAAAAATTACGATATATTATAAGGTATTTCCAATGATACACTGCATATTACGTTATATTATAAGGTATTTTCAATGATACACTGCATATTATGTTATATTATAAGGTATTTTCAATGATACACTGCATATTACGTTATATTATAAGGTATTTTCAATGATAAACTACTATATATTATAAGGTATTTTCAATGATACACTACAAATTACGATATATTATAAGGTATTTTCAATTATACACTGCATATTACGTTATATTATAAGGTATTGTCATTGATACACTACAAATTACCATATATTATAAGGTATTTTCAATGATACACTAAAAAATTACGATATATTATAAGGTATTTCCAATGATACACTGCATATTACGTTATATTATAAGGTATTTTCAATGATACACTGCATATTATGTTATATTATAAGGTATTTTCAATGATACACTGCATATTACGTTATATTATAAGGTATTTTCAATGATAAACTACTATATATTATAAGGTATTTTCAATGATACACTACAAATTACGATATATTATAAGGTATTTTCACTGATACACTGCACATTACGTTATATTATAAGGTATTTTCATTGATACACTACAAATTACCATATATAATAAGGTATCTTCAATGATACACTGCATATTACGTTTTATTATAAGGTATTTTCAATGATACACTGCATATTACGTTATATTATAAGGTATTTTCAATTATACACTGCATATTACGTTATATTATAAGGTATTGTCATTGATACACTACAAATTACCATATATTATAAGGTATTTTCAATGATACACTAAAAAATTACGATATATTATAAGGTATTTCCAATGATACACTGCATATTACGTTATATTATAAGGTATTTTCAATGATACACTGCATATTACGTTATATTATAAGGTATTTTCATTGATAGACTAGAATTACCATATATTTTAAGGTATTTTCAATGATACACTGCATATTACGTTATATTATAAGGTATTGTCATTGATACACTACAAATTACCATATATTATAAGGTATTTTCAATGATACACTAAAAAATTACGATATATTATAAGGTATTTCCAATGATACACAGCATATTACGTTATATTATAAGGTATTTTCAATGATAAACTACTATATATTATAAGGTATTTTCAATGATACACTACTGTATATTATAAGGTATTTTCACTGATACACTGCATATTACGTTATATTATAAGGTATTTTCATTGATAGACTAGAATTACCATATATTCTAAGGTATTTTCAATGATACACTGTATATTACGTTATATTATAAGGTGTTTTCAATGATACACTGCATATTACGTTATATTATAATGTATTTTTAATGATACACTGCATATTACGTTATATTATAAGGTATTTTCAATGATACACTGCATATTACGTTATATTATAAGGTATTTTCATTGATGCACTACAAATTACCATATATTATAAGGTATTTTCAATGATACACTACAAATTACGATATATTATAAGGTGTTTTCAATGATACACTGCATATTACGTTTTATTATAAGGTATTTTCAATGATACATTGCATATTACGTTTTATTATAAGGTATTTTCAGTGATAAACTACTATATATTACAAGGTAGTTTCAATGATACACTACAAATTACCATATATTCTAAGGTATTTTCAATGATACACAGCATATTACGTTATATTATAAGGTATTTTCAATGATAAACTACTATATATTATAAGGTATTTTCAATGATACACTACTATATATTATAAGGTATTTTCACTGATACACTGCATATTACGTTATATTATAAGGTATTTTCATTGATGCACTACAAATTACCATATATTATAAGGTATTTTCAATGATACACTACAAATTACGATATATTCTAAGGTATTTTCAATGATACACTGCATATTACGTTTTATTATAAGGTATTTTCAATGATACATTGCATATTACGTTTTATTATAAGGTATTTTCAGTGATAAACTACTATATATTACAAGGTAGTTTCAATGATACACTACAAATTACCATATATTCTAAGGTATTTTCAATGATACACTGCATATTACGTTATATTATAAGGTATCTTCAATGATACACTGCATATTACGTTTTATTATAAGGTATTTTCAATGATACACTGCATATTACGTTATATTATAAGGTATTTTCAATGATACACTGCATATTACGTTATATTATAAGGTATTTTCAATGATACACTGCATATTACGTTATATTATAAGGTATTTTCAATTATACACTGCATATTACGTTATATTATAAGGTATTGTCATTGATACACTACAAATTACCATATATTATAAGGTATTTTCAATGATACACTAAAAAATTACGATATATTATAAGGTATTTCCAATGATACACTGCATATTACGTTATATTATAAGGTATTTTCAATGATACACTGCATATTATGTTATATTATAAGGTATTTTCAATGATACACTGCATATTACGTTATATTATAAGGTATTTTCAATGATAAACTACTATATATTATAAGGTATTTTCAATGATACACTACAAATTACGATATATTATAAGGTATTTTCAATGATACACTGCATATTACGTTATATTATAAGGTATTTTCAATTATACACTGCATATTACGTTATATTATAAGGTATTGTCATTGATACACTACAAATTACCATATATTATAAGGTATTTTCAATGATACACTAAAAAATTACGATATATTATAAGGTATTTCCAATGATACACTGCATATTACGTTATATTATAAGGTATTTTCAATGATACACTGCATATTATGTTATATTATAAGGTATTTTCAATGATACACTGCATATTACGTTATATTATAAGGTATTTTCAATGATAAACTACTATATATTATAAGGTATTTTCAATGATACACTACAAATTACGATATATTATAAGGTATTTTCAATTATACACTGCATATTACGTTATATTATAAGGTATTGTCATTGATACACTACAAATTACCATATATTATAAGGTATTTTCAATGATACACTAAAAAATTACGATATATTATAAGGTATTTCCAATGATACACTGCATATTACGTTATATTATAAGGTATTTTCAATGATACACTGCATATTATGTTATATTATAAGGTATTTTCATTGATGCACTACAAATTACCATATATTATAAGGTATTTTCAATGATACACTACAAATTACGATATATTATAAGGTATTTTCAATGATACACTGCATATTACGTTTTATTATAAGGTATTTTCAATGATACACTGCATATTACGTTTTATTATAAGGTATTTTCAGTGATAAACTACTATATATTACAAGGTAGTTTCAATGATACACTACAAATTACCATATATTCTAAGGTGTTTTCAATGATACACTGCATATTACGTTATATTATAAGGTATCTTCAATGATACACTGCATATTACGTTTTATTATAAGGTATTTTCAATGATACACTGCATATTACGTTATATTATAAGGTATTTTCAATGATACACTGCATATTACGTTATATTATAAGGTATTTTCAATGATACACTGCATATTATGTTATATTATAAGGTATTTTCAATGATACACAGAATATTACGTTATATTATAAGGTATTTTCATTGATACACTACAAATTACCATATATTATAAGGTTATCTTCAATGATACACTGCATATTACGTTTTATTATAAGGTATTTTCAATGATACACTGCATATTACGTTTTATTATAAGGTATTTTCAATGATACATTGCATATTACGTTATATTATAAGGTATTTTCAATGATACACTGCATATTACGTTATATTATAAGGTATTTTCAATGATACACTGCATATTACGTTATATTATAAGGTATTTTCATTGATGCACTACAAATTACCATATATTATAAGGTATTTTCAATGATACACTACAAATTACGATATATTATAAGGTATTTTCAATGATACACTGCATATTACGTTTTATTATAAGGTATTTTCAATGATACATTGCATATTACGTTATATTATAAGGTATTTTCAATGATACACTGCATATTACGTTATATTATAAGGTATTTTCAATGATACACTGCATATTACGTTATATTATAAGGTATTTTCATTGATGCACTACAAATTACCATATATTATAAGGTATTTTCAATGATACACTACAAATTACGATATATTATAAGGTATTTTCAATGATACACTGCATATTACGTTTTATTATAAGGTATTTTCAATGATACATTGCATATTACGTTTTATTATAAGGTATTTTCAGTGATAAACTACTATATATTACAAGGTAGTTTCAATGATACACTACAAATTACCATATATTCTAAGGTGTTTTCAATGATACACTGCATATTACGTTATATTATAAGGTATCTTCAATGATACACTGCATATTACGTTTTATTATAAGGTATTTTCAATGATACACTGCATATTACGTTATATTATAAGGTATTTTCAATGATACACTGCATATTACGTTATATTATAAGGTATTTTCAATGATACACTGCATATTACGTTATATTATAAGGTATTTTCAATTATACACTGCATATTACGTTATATTATAAGGTATTGTCATTGATACACTACAAATTACCATATATTATAAGGTATTTTCAATGATACACTAAAAAATTACGATATATTATGAGGTATTTTCAATGATACACTGCATATTACGTTATATTATAAGGTATTTTCAATGATACACTGCATATTATGTTTTATTATAAGGTATTTTCAATGATACACTGCATATTACGTTATATTATAAGGTATTTTCAATGTTAAACTACTATATATTATAAGGTATTTTCAATGATACACTACAAATTACGATATATTATAAGGTATTTTCAATGATACACTGCACATTACGTTATATTATAAGGTATTTTCATTGATACACTACAAATTACCATATATTATAAGGTATCTTCAATGATACACTGCATATTACGTTTTATTATAAGGTATTTTCAATGATACACTGCATATTACGTTATATTATAAGGTATTTTCAATTATACACTGCATATTACGTTATATTATAAGGTATTGTCATTGATACACTACAAATTACCATATATTATAAGGTATTTTCAATGATACACTAAAAAATTACGATATATTATAAGGTATTTCCAATGATACACTGCATATTACGTTATATTATAAGGTATTTTCAATGATACACTGCATATTACGTTATATTATAAGGTATTTTCATTGATAGACTAGAATTACCATATATTTTAAGGTATTTTCAATGATACACTGCATATTACGTTATATTATAAGGTATTGTCATTGATACACTACAAATTACCATATATTATAAGGTATTTTCAATGATACACTAAAAAATTACGATATATTATAAGGTATTTCCAATGATACACTGCATATTACGTTATATTATAAGGTATTTTCAATGATACATTGCATATTACGTTATATTATAAGGTATTTTCAATGATAAACTACTATATATTACAAGGTAGTTTCAATGATATACTACAAATTACCATATATTCTAAGGTATTTTCAATGATACACTGCATGTTACGTTATATTATAAGGTATTTTCAAAGATACACTGCATATTACGTTATATTATAATGTATTTTCAATGATACACTGCATATTATGTTATATTATAAGGTATTTTCAATGATACACTGCATATTACGTTATATTATAAGGTATTTTCATTGATACACTGCAAATTACGATATATTATAAGGCATTTCCAATGATACACTGCATATTACTTTATATTATAAGGTATTTTCATTGATACACTACAAATTACGATATATTATAAGGTATTTTCAATGATACACAGCATATTACGTTATATTATAAGGTATTTTCAATGATAAACTACTATATATTATAAGGTATTTTCAATGATACACTACAAATTACGATATATTATAAGGTATTTTCACTGATACACTGCATATTACGTTATATTATAAGGTATTTTCATTGATACACTACAAATTACCATATATTATAAGGTATCTTCAATGATACACTGCATATTACGTTTTATTATAAGGTATTTTCAATGATACACTGCATATTACGTTATATTATAAGGTATTTTCAATGATACACTGCATATTACGTTATATTATAAGGTATTTTCAATGATAAACTACTATATATTATAAGGTATTTTCAATGATACACTACAAATTACGATATATTATAAGGTATTTTCAATTATACACTGCATATTACGTTATATTATAAGGTATTGTCATTGATACACTACAAATTACCATATATTATAAGGTATTTTCAATGATACACTAAAAAATTACGATATATTATAAGGTATTTCCAATGATACACTGCATATTACGTTATATTATAAGGTATTTTCAATGATACACTGCATATTATGTTATATTATAAGGTATTTTCAATGATACACTGCATATTACGTTATATTATAAGGTATTTTCAATGATAAACTACTATATATTATAAGGTATTTTCAATGATACACTACAAATTACGATATATTATAAGGTATTTTCACTGATACACTGCACATTACGTTATATTATAAGGTATTTTCATTGATACACTACAAATTACCATATATTATAAGGTATTTTCAATGATACACTGCATATTACGTTTTATTATAAGGTATTTTCAATGATACACTGCATATTACGTTATATTATAAGGTATTTTCAATTATACACTGCATATTACGTTATATTATAAGGTATTGTCATTGATACACTACAAATTACCATATATTATAAGGTATTTTCAATGATACACTAAAAAATTACGATATATTATAAGGTATTTCCAATGATACACTGCATATTACGTTATATTATAAGGTATTTTCAATGATACACTGCATATTACGTTATATTATAAGGTATTTTCATTGATAGACTAGAATTACCATATATTTTAAGGTATTTTCAATGATACACTGCATATTACGTTATATTATAAGGTATTGTCATTGATACACTACAAATTACCATATATTATAAGGTATTTTCAATGATACACTAAAAAATTACGATATATTATAAGGTATTTCCAATGATACACAGCATATTACGTTATATTATAAGGTATTTTCAATGATAAACTACTATATATTATAAGGTATTTTCAATGATACACTACTATATATTATAAGGTATTTTCACTGATACACTGCATATTACGTTATATTATAAGGTATTTTCATTGATAGACTAGAATTACCATATATTCTAAGGTATTTTCAATGATACACTGTATATTACGTTATATTATAAGGTGTTTTCAATGATACACTGCATATTACGTTATATTATAATGTATTTTTAATGATACACTGCATATTACGTTATATTATAAGGTATTTTCAATGATACACTGCATATTACGTTATATTATAAGGTATTTTCATTGATGCACTACAAATTACCATATATTATAAGGTATTTTCAATGATACACTACAAATTACGATATATTATAAGGTGTTTTCAATGATACACTGCATATTACGTTTTATTATAAGGTATTTTCAATGATACATTGCATATTACGTTTTATTATAAGGTATTTTCAGTGATAAACTACTATATATTACAAGGTAGTTTCAA
>CAKAJI010000517.1:0-23866 GCA_916610255.1 Lasioglossum lativentre
GGTATTTTCAATGATACACTGCATATTACGTTATATTATAAGGTATTTTCAATGATACACTGCATATTACGTTATATTATAAGGTATTTTCATTGATACACTACAAATTACCATATATTATAAGGTATTTTCAATGATACACTGTATATTACGTTATATCATAAGGTATTTTCAATGATACACTGCATATTACGTTATATCATAAGGTAGTTTCAATGTTACACTGCATATTACGTTATATTATAAGGTATTTTCATTGATACACTACAAATTACCATATATTATAAGGTATTTTCAATGATACACTGCATATTACGTTATATTATAAGGTATTTTCATTGATACACTACAAATTACCATATATTATAAAGTATTTTCAATGATAAACTACTATATATTATAAGGTATTTTCAATGATAAACTACTATATATTATAAGGTATTTTCAACGATACACTGCATACTACGTTATATTATAAGGTATTTTCATTGATACACTACAAATTACCATATATTATAGGGTATTTTCAATGATACACTGCATATTACGTTATATCATAAGGTGTTTTCAATGATACACTGCATATTACGTTATATTATAAGGTGTTTTCAATGATACACTACAAATTACCATATATTATAAGGTATTTTCAATGATACACTGCATATTCCGTTATATTATATGATATTTTCATTGATACACTGCATATTACTTTATATCATAAGGTAGTTTCAATGTTACACTGCATATTACGTTATATTATAAGGTATTTTCATTGATACACTACAAATTACCATATATTATAAGGTATTTTCAATGATACACTGCATATTACGTTATATTATAAGGTATTTTCATTGATACACTACAAATTACCATATATAATAAGGTATTTTCAATGCTACACTGCATATTACGTTATATCATAAGGTATTTTCAATGATACACTGCATATTACGTTATATTATAAGGTATTTTCAATGATACACTGCATATTACGTTATATCATAAGGTATTTTCAATGATACACAGCATATTACGTTATATTATAAGGTATTTTCATTGATACACTACAAACTACCATATATTATAAGGTATTTTCAATGATACACTGCATATTACGTTATATCATAAGGTAGTTTCAATGTTACACTGCATATTACGTTATATTATAAGGTATTTTCATTGATACACTACAAATTACCATATATTATAAGGTATTTTCAATGATACACTGCATATTACGTTATATTATAAGGTATTTTCATTGATACACTACAAATTACCATATATTATAAGGTATTTTCAATGATACACTGCATATTACGTTATATCATAAGGTATTTTCAATGATACACTGCATATTACGTTATATTATAAGGTATTTTCAATGATACACTGCATATTACGTTATATCATAAGGTATTTTCAATGATACACAGCATATTACGTTATATTATAAGGTATTTTCAATCATACACTGCATATTACGTTATATTATAAGGTATTTTCAATGATACACTGCATATTACGTTATATTACAAGGTATTTTAAATGATACACTGCATATTACGTTATATCCTAAGGTATTTTCAATGATACACTGCATATTACGTTATATTATAAGGTGTTTTCAATGATACACTGCATATTACGTTATATTATAAAGTATTTTCAATGATAAACTACTATATATTATAAGGTATTTGCAATGATAAATTACTATATATTATAAGGTATTTTCAATGATACACTGCATATTACGATATATTATATGGTATTTTCAATGATACACTGCATATTACGTTATATTATAAGGTATTTTCAATGATACACTGCATATTACGTTATATCATAAGGTATTCTCAATGATACACTGCATATTACGTTATATTATAAGGTATTTTCAATGATACACTGCATATTACGATATATTATATGGTATTTTCAATGATACACTGCATATTACGTTATATTATAAGGTATTTTCAATGATACACTGCATATTACGTTATATTATAAGGTATTTTCAATGATACACTGCATATTACGATATATTATATGGTATTTTCAATGATACACTGCATATTACGTTATATTATAAGGTATTTTCAATGATACACTGCATATTACGTTATATCATAAGGTATTCTCAATGATACACTGCATATTACGTTATATTATAAGGTATTTTCATTGATACACTACAAATTACCATATATTATAAGGTATTTTCAATGTTACACTGCATATTACGATATATTATATGGTATTTTCAATGATACACTGCATATTACGTTATATTATAAGGTATTTTCAATGATACACTGCATATTACGATATATTATATGGTGTTTTCAATGATACACTGCATATTACGTTATATTATAAGGTATTTTCAATGATACACTGCATATTACGTTATATCATAAGGTATTTTCAATGATACACTGCATATTACGTTATATTACAAGGTATTTTCAATGATAAACTACTATATATTATAAGGTATTTTCAATGGTAAACTACTATATATTATAAGGTATTTTCAATGATACACTGCATATTACGTTATATTATAAGATATTTTCAATGATAAACTACTATATATTATAAGGTATTTTCAATGATAAACTACTATATATTATAAGGTATATTCAATGGTAAACTACTACATATTATAAGGTATTTTCAATGATACACTGTATATTACGTTATATTATAAGGTATTTTCAAAGATACACTGCATATTACGTTATATTATAAGGTATTTTCAATGATACACTGTATATTACGTTATAATATATGGTGTTTTCAATGATACACTGCATATTACGATATATTATATGGTATTTTCAATGATACACTGCATATTACGTTATATTATAAGGTATTTTCAATGATACACTGCATATTACGATATATTATATGGTATTTTCAATGATACACTGCATATTACGTTATATTATAAGGTATTTTCAATGATACACTGCATATTACGTTATATTATAAGGTATTTTCAATGATACACTGCATATTACGATATATTATATGGTGTTTTCAATGATACACTGCATATTACGTTATATTATAAGGTATTTTCAATGATACACTGCATATTACGTTATATCATAAGGTATTCTCAATGATACACTGCATATTACGTTATATTACAAGGTATTTTCAATGATAAACTACTATATATTATAAGGTATTTTCAATGGTAAACTACTATATATTATAAGGTATTTTCAATGATACACTGCATATTACGTTATATTATAAGATATTTTCAATGATAAACTACTATATATTATAAGGTATTTTCAATGATAAACTACTATATATTATAAGGTATATTCAATGGTAAACTACTACATATTATAAGGTATTTTCAATGATACACTGTATATTACGTTATATTATAAGGTATTTTCAAAGATACACTGCATATTACGTTACATTATAAGGTATTTTCAATGATACACTGTATATTACGTTATAATATATGGTGTTTTCAATGATACACTGCTTTTTACGCTATATTATAAGGTATTTTCAATGATACACTGCATATTACGTTATATTATAAGGTATTTTCAATGATAAACTACTATATATTATAAGGTATTTTCAATGGTAAACTACTATATATTATAAGGTATTTTCAATGATACACTGCATATTACGATTTATTATAAGGTGTTTTCAATGATACACTGCATATTACGTTATATTATAAGGTATTTTCAATGATAAACTACTATATATTATAAGGTATTTTCAATGGTAAACTACTATATATTATAAGGTATTTTCAATGATACACTGCATATTACGATTTATTATAAGGTGTTTTCAATGATACACTGCATATTACGTTATATTATAAGGTATTTTCAATGATACACTGCATATTACGTTATATTATAAGGTATTTTCAATGATAAACTACTATATATTATAAGGTATTTTTAATGGTAAACTACTATATATTATAAGGTATTTTCAATGATACACTGCATATTACGTTATATTATAAGGTATTTTCAATCATACACTGCATATTACGTTATATTATAAGGTATTTTCAATGATACACTGCATATTACGATATATTATATGGTATTTTCAATGATACACTGCATATTACGTTATATTATAAGGTATTTTCAATGATACACTGCATATTACGATATATTATATGGTATTTTCAATGATACACTGCATATTACGTTATATCATAAGGTATTCTCAATGATACACTGCATATTACGTAATATTACAAGGTATTTTCAATGATACACTGCATATTACGTTATATTATAAGGTATTTTCAATGATACACTGCATATTACGATATATTATATGGTATTTTCAATGATACACTGCATATTACGTTATATTATAAGGTATTTTCAATGATACACTGCATATTACGATATATTATATGGTATTTTCAATGATACACTGCATATTACGTTAGATTATAAGGTATTTTCAATGATACACTGCATATTACGTTATATCATAAGGTATTCTCAATGATACACTGCATATTACGTTATATTACAAGGTATTTTCATTGATACACTACAAATTACCATATATTATAAGGTATTTTCAATGTTACACTGCATATTACGATATATTATATGGTATTTTCTATGATACACTGCATATTACGTTATATTATAAGGTATTTTCAATGATACACTGCATATTACGTTATATTATAAGGTATTTTCAATGATAAACTACTATATATTATAAGGTATTTTCAATGATAAACTACTATATATTATAAGGTATTTTCAATGATAAACTACTATGTATTATAAGGTATTTTCAATCATACACTGCATATTACGTTATATTATAAGGTATTTTCAATGATACACTGCATATTACGATATATTATATGGTATTTTCAATGATACACTGCATATTACGTTATATTATAAGGTATTTTCAATGATACACTGCATATTACGTTATATCATAAGGTATTCTCAATGATACACTGCATATTACGTTATATTACAAGGTATTTTCATTGATACACTACAAATTACCATATATTATAAGGTATTTTCAATGTTACACTGCATATTACGATATATTATATGGTATTTTCAATGATACACTGCATATTACGTTATATTATAAGGTATTTTCAATGATACACTGCATATTACGATATATTATATGGTGTTTTCAATGATACACTGCATATTACGTTATATTATAAGGTATTTTCAATGATACACTGCATATTACGTTATATCATAAGGTATTTTCAATGATACACTGCATATTACGTTATATTACAAGGTATTTTCAATGATAAACTACTATATATTATAAGGTATTTTCAATGGTAAACTACTATATATTATAAGGTATTTTCAATGATACACTGCATATTACGTTATATTATAAGATATTTTCAATGATAAACTATTATATATTATGAGGTATTTTCAATGATAAACTACTATATATTATAAGGTATATTCAATGGTAAACTACTACATATTATAAGGTATTTTCAATGATACACTGTATATTACGTTATATTATAAGGTATTTTCAAAGATACACTGCATATTACGTTATATTATAAGGTATTTTCAATGATACACTGTATATTACGTTATAATATATGGTGTTTTCAATGATACACTGCATATTACGATATATTATATGGTATTTTCAATGATACACTGCATATTACGTTATATTATAAGGTATTTTCAATGATACACTGCATATTACGATATATTATATGGTATTTTCAATGATACACTGCATATTACGTTATATTATAAGGTATTTTCAATGATACACTGCATATTACGTTATATTATAAGGTATTTTCAATGATACACTGCATATTACGATATATTATATGGTATTTTCAATGATACACTGCATATTACGTTATATTATAAGGTATTTTCAATGATACACTGCATATTACGTTATATCATAAGGTATTCTCAATGATACACTGCATATTACGTTATATTACAAGGTATTTTCATTGATACACTACAAATTACCATATATTATAAGGTATTTTCAATGTTACACTGCATATTACGATATATTATATGGTATTTTCAATGATACACTGCATATTACGTTATATTATAAGGTATTTTCAATGAAACACTGCATATTACGATATATTATATGGTGTTTTCAATGATACACTGCATATTACGTTATATTATAAGGTATTTTCAATGATACACTGCATATTACGTTATATCATAAGGTATTCTCAATGATACACTGCATATTACGTTATATTACAAGGTATTTTCAATGATAAACTACTATATATTATAAGGTATTTTCAATGGTAAACTACTATATATTATAAGGTATTTTCAATGATACACTGCATATTACGTTATATTATAAGATATTTTCAATGATAAACTACTATATATTATAAGGTATTTTCAATGATAAACTACTATATATTATAAGGTATATTCAATGGTAAACTACTACATATTATAAGGTATTTTCAATGATACACTGTATATTACGTTATATTATAAGGTATTTTCAAAGATACACTGCATATTACGTTATATTATAAGGTATTTTCAATGATACACTGTATATTACGTTATAATATATGGTGTTTTCAATGATACACTGCTTTTTACGCTATATTATAAGGTATTTTCAATGATACACTGCATATTACGTTATATTATAAGGTATTTTCAATGATAAACTACTATATATTATAAGGTATTTTCAATGGTAAACTACTATATATTATAAGGTATTTTCTATGATACACTGCATATTACGATTTATTATAAGGTGTTTTCAATGATACACTGCATATTACGTTATATTATAAGGTATTTTCAATGATAAACTACTATATATTATAAGGTATTTTCAATGGTAAACTACTATATATTATAAGGTATTTTCAATGATACACTGCATATTACGATTTATTATAAGGTGTTTTCAATGATACACTGCATATTACGTTATATTATAAGGTATTTTCAATGATACACTGCATATTACGTTATATTATAAGGTATTTTCAATGATAAACTACTATATATTATAAGGTATTTTTAATGGTAAACTACTATATATTATAAGGTATTTTCAATGATACACTGCATATTACGTTATATTATAAGGTATTTTCAATCATACACTGCATATTACGTTATATTATAAGGTATTTTCAATGATACACTGCATATTACGATATATTATATGGTATTTTCAATGATACACTGCATATTACGTTATATTATAAGGTATTTTCAATGATACACTGCATATTACGATATATTATATGGTATTTTCAATGATACACTGCATATTACGTTATATCATAAGGTATTCTCAATGATACACTGCATATTACGTAATATTACAAGGTATTTTCAATGATACACTGCATATTACGTTATATTATAAGGTATTTTCAATGATACACTGCATATTACGATATATTATATGGTATTTTCAATGATACACTGCATATTACGTTATATTATAAGGTATTTTCAATGATACACTGCATATTACGATATATTATATGGTATTTTCAATGATACACTGCATATTACGTTAGATTATAAGGTATTTTCAATGATACACTGCATATTACGTTATATCATAAGGTATTCTCAATGATACACTGCATATTACGTTATATTACAAGGTATTTTCATTGATACACTACAAATTACCATATATTATAAGGTATTTTCAATGTTACACTGCATATTACGATATATTATATGGTATTTTCTATGATACACTGCATATTACGTTATATTATAAGGTATTTTCAATGATACACTGCATATTACGTTATATTATAAGGTATTTTCAATGATAAACTACTATATATTATAAGGTATTTTCAATGATAAACTACTATATATTATAAGGTATTTTCAATGATAAACTACTATGTATTATAAGGTATTTTCAATCATACACTGCATATTACGTTATATTATAAGGTATTTTCAATGATACACTGTATATTACGTTATAATATAAGGTGTTTTCAATGATACACTGCATTTTGCGTTATATTATAAAGTATTTTCAATGATACACTGCATATTACGTTATATCATAAGGTATTTTCAAAGATACACTGCATATTACGTTATATTATAAGGTGTTTTCAATGATACACTGCATATTACGTTATATTATAAGATATTTTCAATGATAAACTACTATATATTATAAGGTATTTTCAATGATAAACTACTATATATTATAAGGTATATTCAATGGTAAACTACTATATATTATAAGGTATTTTCAATGATACACTGTATATTACGTTATAATATAAGGTGTTTTCAATGATACACTGCATTTTACGTTATATTACAAGGTATTTTCATTGATACACTACAAATTACCATATATTACAAGGTATTTTTAATGATGCACTGCATATTACGTTATATTATAAGGTATTTTCAATGATAAACTACTATATATTATAAGGTATTTTCAATGATAAACTACTATATATTATAAGGTATTTTCAATGATACACTACAAATTACGATATATTATAAGGTATTTTCAATGATACACTGCATATTACGTTATATTATAAGGTGTTTTCAATGATACATTGCATATTACGTTATATTATAAGGTATTTTCAATGGTAAACTACTATATATTATAAGGTATTTTCAATGATAAACTGCATATTACGTTATATTATAAGGTATTTTCAATGATACACTGCATATTACGTTATATTATAAGGTATTTTCAATGGTAAACTACTATATATTATAAGGTATTTTCAATGATACACTGCATATTAAATTATATTATAAGGTATTTTCAATGATACACTGTATATTACGTTATAATATAAGGTGTTTTCAATGATACACTGCATTTTGCGTTATATTATAAAGTATTTTCAATGATACACTGCATATTACGTTATATCATAAGGTATTTTCAAAGATACACTGCATATTACGTTATATTATAAGGTGTTTTCAATGATACACTGCATATTACGTTATATTATAAGATATTTTCAATGATAAACTACTATATATTATAAGGTATTTTCAATGATAAACTACTATATATTATAAGGTATATTCAATGGTAAACTACTATATATTATAAGGTATTTTCAATGATACACTGTATATTACGTTATAATATAAGGTGTTTTCAATGATACACTGCATTTTACGTTATATTACAAGGTATTTTCATTGATACACTACAAATTACCATATATTACAAGGTATTTTTAATGATGCACTGCATATTACGTTATATTATAAGGTATTTTCAATGATAAACTACTATATATTATAAGGTATTTTCAATGATAAACTACTATATATTATAAGGTATTTTCAATGATACACTACAAATTACGATATATTATAAGGTATTTTCAATGATACACTGCATATTACGTTATATTATAAGGTGTTTTCAATGATACATTGCATATTACGTTATATTATAAGGTATTTTCAATGGTAAACTACTATATATTATAAGGTATTTTCAATGATAAACTGCATATTACGTTATATTATAAGGTATTTTCAATGATACACTGCATATTACGTTATATTATAAGGTATTTTCAATGGTAAACTACTATATATTATAAGGTATTTTCAATGATACACTGCATATTAAATTATATTATAAGGTATTTTCAATGATACACTGCATATTACGTTATATTATAAGGTATTTTCAATGATACACTGCATATTACGTTATATTATAAGGTGTTTTCAATGATACACTGCATATTACGTTATATTATAAGGTATTTTCAATGATAAACTACTATATATTATAAGGTATTTTCAATGATACACTGCATATTACGTTATATTATAAGGTATTTTCAATGATACACTGCATATTAAGATATATTATAAGGTATTTTCATTGATACCCTACAAATTACCATATATTATAAGGTATTTTCAATGATACACTGCATATTACGTTATATTATAAAGTATTTTCAATGATACACTGCATATTACGTTATAATATAAGGTGTTTTCAATGATACACTGCATATTACGTTATGTTATAAGGTATTTTCAATGATACACTGTATATTACGTTATAATATAAGGTGTTTTCAATGATACACTGCATATTACGTTATATTATAAGGTATTTTCAATGATACACTGTATATTACGTTATAATATAAGGTGTTTTCAATGATACACTGCATATTACGTTATATTATAAGGTATTTTCAATGATACACTGCATATTACGTTATATCATAAGGTATTTTCAAAGATACACTGCATATTACGTTATATTATAAGGTGTTTTCAATGATACACTGCATATTACGTTATATTATAAGATATTTTCAATGATAAACTACTATATATTATAAGGTATTTTCAATGATAAACTACTATATATTATAAGGTATATTCAATGGTAAACTACTATATATTATAAGGTATTTTCAATGATACACTGCATATTACGTTATATTATAAGGTATTTTCAATGATACACTGCATATTACGTTATATTATAAGGCATTTTCATTGATACACTGCAAATTACCATATATTATAAGGTATTTTCAATGATACACTGCATATTACGTTATATTATAAGGTATTTTCAATGATACACTGCATATTACGTTATATTATAAGGTATTTTCATTGATACACTGCAAATTACCATATGTTTTAAGGTATTTTCAATGATACACTGCATATTACGTTATATTATAAGGTATTTTCAATGATACACTGTATATTACGTTATAATATAAGGTGTTTTCAATGATACACTGCATTTTACGTTATATTACAAGGTATTTTCATTGATACACTACAAATTACCATATATTACAAGGTATTTTTAATGATGCACTGCATATTACGTTATATTATAAGGTATTTTCAATGGTAAACTACTATATATTATAAGGTATTTTCAATGATAAACTACTATATATTATAAGGTATTTTCAATGATACACTACAAATTACGATATATTATAAGGTATTTTCAATGATACACTGCATATTACGTTATATTATAAGGTGTTTTCAATGATACACTGCATATTACGTTATATTATAAGGTATTTTCAATGGTAAACTACTATATATTATAAGGTATTTTCAATGATAAACTGCATATTACGTTATATTATAAGGTATTTTCAATGATACACTGCATATTACGTTATATTATAAGGTATTTTCAATGGTAAACTACTATATATTATAAGGTATTTTCAATGATACACTGCATATTACATTATATTATAAGGTATTTTCAATGATACACTGCATATTACGTTATATTATACGGTATTTTCAATGGTAAACTACTATATATTATAAGGTATTTTCAATGATACACTGCATATTACGTTATATTATAAGGTGTTTTCAATGATACACTGCATATTACGTTATATTATAAGGTATTTTCAATGATAAACTACTATATATTATAAGGTATTTTCAATGATACACTTCATATTACGTTATATTATAAGGTATTTTCAATGGTAAACTACTATATATTATAAGGTATTTTCAATGATAAACTGCATATTACGTTATATTATAAGGTATTTTCAATGATACACTGCATATTACGTTATATTATAAGGTATTTTCAATGGTAAACTACTATATATTATAAGGTATTTTCAATGATACACTGCATATTACATTATATTATAAGGTATTTTCAATGATACACTGCATATTACGTTATATTATAAGGTATTTTCAATGATACACTGCATATTACGTTATATTATAGGGTATTTTCAATGATACACTGTATATTACGTTATAATATAAGGTGTTTTCAATGATACACTGCATTTTACGTTATATTATAAGGTATTTTCAATGATACACTGCATATTACGTTATATCATAAGGTATTTTCAATGATACACTGCATATTACGTTATATTATAAGGTATTTTCAATGATACACCGCATATTACGTTATATTATAGGGTATTTTCAATGATACACTGTATATTACGTTATAATATAAGGTGTTTTCAATGATACACTGCATTTTACGTTATATTATAAGGTATTTTCAATGATACACTGCATATTACGTTATATCATAAGGTATTTTCAATGATACACTGCATATTACGTTATAATATAAGGTGTTTTCAATGATACACTGCATATTACGTTATATTATAAGGTATTTTCAATGGTAAACTACTATATATTATAAGGTATTTTCAATGATACACTGCATATTACGTTATATTATAAGGTGTTTTCAATGATACACTGCATATTACGTTATATTATAAGGTGTTTTCAATGATACACTGCATATTACGTTATATTATAAGGTATTTTCAATGGTAAACTACTATATATTATAAGGTATTTTCAATGATACACTGCATATTAAGATATATTATAAGGTATTTTCATTGATACCCTACAAATTACCATATATTATAAGGTATTTTCAATGATACACTGCATATTACGTTATATTATAAAGTATTTTCAATGATACACTGCATATTGCGATATAATATAAGGTGTTTTCAATGATACACTGCATATTACGTTATATTATAAGGTATTTTCAATGATACACTGTATATTACGTTATAATATAAGGTGTTTTCAATGATACACTGCATATTACGTTATATTATAAGATATTTTCAATGATAAACTACTATATATTATAAGGTATTTTCAATGATAAACTACTATATATTATAAGGTATATTCAATGGTAAACTACTATATATTATAAGGTATTTTCAATGATACACTGCATATTAAGATATATTATAAGGTATTTTCATTGATACCCTACAAATTACCATATATTATAAGGTATTTTCTATGATACACTGCATATTACGTTATATTATAAAGTATTTTCAATGATACACTGCATATTACGTTATAATATAAGGTGTTTTCAATGATACACTGCATATTACGTTATATTATAAGGTATTTTCAATGATAAACTACTATATATTATAAGGTATTTTCAATGATAAACTACTATATATTATAAGGTATTTTCAATGATAAACTACTATATATTATAAGGTATTTTCAATGATACACTACAAATTACGATATATTATAAGGTATTTTCAATGATACACTGCATATTACGTTATATTATAAAGTATTTTCAATGATACACTGCATATTACGTTATAATATAAGGTGTTTTCAATGATACACTGCATATTACGTTATATTATAAGGTATTTTCAATGATAAACTACTATATATTATAAGGTATTTTCAATGATAAACTACTATATATTATAAGGTATTTTCAATGATAAACTACTATATATTATAAGGTATTTTCAATGATACACTACAAATTACGATATATTATAAGGTATTTTCAATGATACACTGCATATTACGTTATATTATAAGGTGTTTTCAATGATACACTGCATATTACGTTATATTATAAGGTATTTTCAATGGTAAACTACTATATATTATAAGGTATTTTCAATGATAAACTGCATATTACGTTATATTATAAGGTATTTTCAATGATACACTGCATATTACGTTATATTATAAGGTATTTTCAATGGTAAACTACTATATACTATAAGGTATTTTCAATGATACACTGCATATTACGTTATAATATAAGGTGTTTTCAATGATACACTGCATATTACGTTATATTATAAGGTATTTTCAATGATACACTGTATATTACGTTATAATATAAGGTGTTTTCAATGATACACTGCATGTTACGTTATATTATAAGGTATTTTCAATGATACACTGCATATTACGTTATATCATAAGGTATTTTCAAAGATACACTGCATATTACGTTATATTATAAGGTGTTTTCAATGATACACTGCATATTACGTTATATTATAAGATATTTTCAATGATAAACTACTATATATTATAAGGTATTTTCAATGATAAACTACTATATATTATAAGGTATATTCAATGGTAAACTACTATATATTATAAGGTATTTTCAATGATACACTGCATATTACGTTATATTATAAGGTATTTTCAATGATACACTGCATATTACGTTATATTATAAGGCATTTTCATTGATACACTGCAAATTACCATATATTATAAGGTATTTTCAATGATACACTGCATATTACGTTATATTATAAGGTATTTTCAATGATACACTGCATATTACGTTATATTATAAGGCACTTTCATTGATACACTGCAAATTACCATATGTTTTAAGGTATTTTCAATGATACACTGCATATTACGTTATATTATAAGGTATTTTCAATGATACACTGTATATTACGTTATAATATAAGGTGTTTTCAATGATACACTGCATTTTACGTTATATTACAAGGTATTTTCATTGATACACTACAAATTACCATATATTACAAGGTATTTTTAATGATGCACTGCATATTACGTTATATTATAAGGTATTTTCAATGATAAACTACTATATATTATAAGGTATTTTCAATGATAAACTACTATATATTATAAGGTATTTTCAATGATACACTACAAATTACGATATATTATAAGGTATTTTCAATGATACACTGCATATTACGTTATATTATAAGGTGTTTTCAATGATACACTGCATATTACGTTATATTATAAGGTATTTTCAATGGTAAACTACTATATATTATAAGGTATTTTCAATGATAAACTGCATATTACGTTATATTATAAGGTATTTTCAATGATACACTGCATATTACGTTATATTATAAGGTATTTTCAATGGTAAACTACTATATATTATAAGGTATTTTCAATGATACACTGCATATTACATTATATTATAAGGTATTTTCAATGATACACTGCATATTACGTTATATTATACGGTATTTTCAATGGTAAACTACTATATATTATAAGGTATTTTCAATGATACACTGCATATTACGTTATATTATAAGGTGTTTTCAATGATACACTGCATATTACGTTATATTATAAGGTATTTTCAATGATAAACTACTATATATTATAAGGTATTTTCAATGATACACTTCATATTACGTTATATTATAAGGTATTTTCAATGGTAAACTACTATATATTATAAGGTATTTTCAATGATAAACTGCATATTACGTTATATTATAAGGTATTTTCAATGATACACTGCATATTACGTTATATTATAAGGTATTTTCAATGGTAAACTACTATATATTATAAGGTATTTTCAATGATACACTGCATATTACGTTATATTATAGGGTATTTTCAATGATACACTGTATATTACGTTATAATATAAGGTGTTTTCAATGATACACTGCATTTTACGTTATATTATAAGGTATTTTCAATGATACACTGCATATTACGTTATATCATAAGGTATTTTCAATGATACACTGCATATTACGTTATATTATAAGGTATTTTCAATGATACACCGCATATTACGTTATATTATAGGGTATTTTCAATGATACACTGTATATTACGTTATAATATAAGGTGTTTTCAACGATACACTGCATTTTACGTTATATTATAAGGTATTTTCAATGATACACTGCATATTACGTTATATCATAAGGTATTTTCAATGATACACTGCATATTACGTTATAATATAAGGTGTTTTCAATGATACACTGCATTTTACGTTATATTATAAGGTATTTTCAATGATACACTGCATATTACGTTATATCATAAGGTATTTTCAATGATACACTGCATATTACGTTATATTATAAGGTGTTTTCAATGATACACTGCATATTACGTTATATTATAAGGTATTTTCAATGGTAAACTACTATATATTATAAGGTATTTTCAATGATACACTGCATATTACGTTATATTATAAGGTGTTTTCAATGATACACTGCATATTACGTTATATTATAAGGTGTTTTCAATGATACACTGCATATTACGTTATATTATAAGGTATTTTCAATGGTAAACTACTATATATTATAAGGTATTTTCAATGATACACTGCATATTAAGATATATTATAAGGTATTTTCATTGATACCCTACAAATTACCATATATTATAAGGTATTTTCAATGATACACTGCATATTACGTTATATTATAAGGTATTTTCAATGATACACTGCATATTACGATATAATATAAGGTGTTTTCAATGATACACTGCATATTACGTTATATTATAAGGTATTTTCAATGATACACTGTATATTACGTTATAATATAAGGTGTTTTCAATGATACACTGCATATTACGTTATATTATAAGATATTTTCAATGATAAACTACTATATATTATAAGGTATTTTCAATGATAAACTACTATATATTATAAGGTATATTCAATGGTAAACTACTATATATTATAAGGTATTTTCAATGATACACTGCATATTAAGATATATTATAAGGTATTTTCATTGATACCCTACAAATTACCATATATTATAAGGTATTTTCAATGATACACTGCATATTACGTTATATTATAAAGTATTTTCAATGATACACTGCATATTACGTTATAATATAAGGTGTTTTCAATGATACACTGCATATTACGTTATATTATAAGGTATTTTCAATGATAAACTACTATATATTATAAGGTATTTTCAATGATAAACTACTATATATTATAAGGTATTTTCAATGATACACTACAAATTACGATATATTATAAGGTATTTTCAATGATACACTGCATATTACGTTATATTATAAGGTGTTTTCAATGATACACTGCATATTACGTTATATTATAAGGTATTTTCAATGGTAAACTACTATATATTATAAGGTATTTTCAATGATAAACTGCATATTACGTTATATTATAAGGTATTTTCAATGATACACTGCATATTACGTTATATTATAAGGTATTTTCAATGGTAAACTACTATATACTATAAGGTATTTTCAATGATACACTGCATATTACATTATATTATAAGGTATTTTCAATGATACACTGCATATTACGTTATATTATAAGGTATTTTCAATGATACACTGCATATTACGTTATATTATAGGGAATTTTCAATGATACACTGTATATTACGTTATAATATAAGGTGTTTTCAATGATACACTGCATTTTACGTTATATTATAAGGTATTTTCAATGATACACTGCATATTACGTTATATCATAAGGTATTTTCAATGATACACTGCATATTACGTTATATTATAAGGTGTTTTCAATGATACACTGCATATTACGTTATATTATAAGGTATTTTCAATGGTAAACTACTATATATTATAAGGTATTTTCAATGATACACTGCATATTACGTTATATTATAAGGTGTTTTCAATGATACACTGCATATTACGTTATATTATAAGGTATTTTCAATGATAAACTACTATATATTATAAGGTATTTTCAATGATACACTGCATATTACGTTATATTATAAGGTATTTTCAATGATACACTGCATATTAAGATATATTATAAGGTATTTTCATTGATACCCTACAAATTACCATATATTATAAGGTATTTTCAATGATACACTGCATATTACGTTATATTATAAAGTATTTTCAATGATACACTGCATATTACGTTATAATATAAGGTGTTTTCAATGATACACTGCATATTAAGATATATTATAAGGTATTTTCATTGATACCCTACAAATTACCATATATTATAAGGTATTTTCAATGATACACTGCATATTACGTTATATTATAAGGTATTTTCAATGATACACTGCATATTACGTTATATTATAAGGCATTTTCATTGATACACTGCAAATTACCATATATTTTAAGGTATTTTCAATGATACACTGCATATTACGTTATATTATAAGGTATTTTCAATGATACACTGTATATTACGTTATAATATAAGGTGTTTTCAATGATACACTGCATTTTACGTTATATTACAAGGTATTTTCATTGATACACTACAAATTACCATATATTACAAGGTATTTTTAATGATGCACTGCATATTACGTTATATTATAAGGTATTTTCAATGATAAACTACTATATATTATAAGGTATTTTCAATGATAAACTACTATATATTATAAGGTATTTTCAATGATACACTACAAATTACGATATATTATAAGGTATTTTCAATGATACACTGCATATTACGTTATATTATAAGGTGTTTTCAATGATACACTGCATATTACGTTATATTATAAGGTATTTTCAATGGTAAACTACTATATATTATAAGGTATTTTCAATGATAAACTGCATATTACGTTATATTATAAGGTATTTTCAATGATACACTGCATATTACATTATATTATAAGGTATTTTCAATGATACACTGCATATTACGTTATATTATAAGGTATTTTCAATGATACACTGCATATTACGTTATATTATAGGGTATTTTCAATGATACACTGTATATTACGTTATAATATAAGGTGTTTTCAATGATACACTGCATTTTACGTTATATTATAAGGTATTTTCAATGATACACTGCATATTACGTTATATCATAAGGTATTTTCAATGATACACTGCATATTACGTTATATTATAAGGTGTTTTCAATGATACACTGCATATTACGTTATATTATAAGGTATTTTCAATGGTAAACTACTATATATTATAAGGTATTTTCAATGATACACTGCATATTACGTTATATTATAAGGTGTTTTCAATGATACACTGCATATTACGTTATATTATAAGGTATTTTCAATGATAAACTACTATATATTATAAGGTATTTTCAATGATACACTGCATATTACGTTATATTATAAGGTATTTTCAATGATACACTGCATATTAAGATATATTATAAGGTATTTTCATTGATACCCTACAAATTACCATATATTATAAGGTATTTTCAATGATACACTGCATATTACGTTATATTATAAAGTATTTTCAATGATACACTGCATATTACGTTATAATATAAGGTGTTTTCAATGATACACTGCATATTACGTTATATTATAAGGTATTTTCAATGATACACTGTATATTACGTTATAATATAAGGTGTTTTCAATGATACACTGCATTTTACGTTATATTATAAGGTATTTTCAATGATAAACTACTATATATTATAAGGTATTTTCAATGATAAACTACTATATATTATAAGGTATTTTCAATGGTAAACTACTATATATTATCAGGTATTTTCAATGATACACTGCATATTACGTTATATTATAAGGTATTTTCAATGGTAAACTACTATATATTATAAGGTATTTTCAATGATACACTGCATATTACATTATATTATAAGGTATTTTCAATGATACACTGCATATTACGTTATATTATAAGGTATTTTCAATGATACACTGCATATTACGTTATATTATAGGGTATTTTCAATGATACACTGTATATTACGTTATAATATAAGGTGTTTTCAATGATACACTGCATTTTACGTTATATTATAAGGTATTTTCAATGATACACTGCATATTACGTTATATCATAAGGTATTTTCAATGATACACTGCATATTACGTTATATTATAAGGTGTTTTCAATGATACACTGCATATTACGTTATATTATAAGGTATTTTCAATGGTAAACTACTATATATTATAAGGTATTTTCAATGATACACTGCATATTACGTTATATTATAAGGTGTTTTCAATGATACACTGCATATTACGTTATATTATAAGGTGTTTTCAATGATACACTGCATATTACGTTATATTATAAGGTATTTTCAATGGTAAACTACTATATATTATAAGGTATTTTCAATGATACACTGCATATTAAGATATATTATAAGGTATTTTCATTGATACCCTACAAATTACCATATATTATAAGGTATTTTCAATGATACACTGCATATTACGTTATATTATAAAGTATTTTCAATGATACACTGCATATTACGATATAATATAAGGTGTTTTCAATGATACACTGCATATTACGTTATATTATAAGGTATTTTCAATGATACACTGTATATTACGTTATAATATAAGGTGTTTTCAATGATACACTGCATATTACGTTATATTATAAGATATTTTCAATGATAAACTACTATATATTATAAGGTATTTTCAATGATAAACTACTATATATTATAAGGTATATTCAATGGTAAACTACTATATATTATAAGGTATTTTCAATGATACACTGCATATTAAGATATATTATAAGGTATTTTCATTGATACCCTACAAATTACCATATATTATAAGGTATTTTCAATGATACACTACAAATTACTATATATTATAAGGTATTTTCAATGATACACTGCATATTACGTTATATTATAAGGTATTTTCAATGATACACTGCATATTAAGATATATTATAAGGTATTTTCATTGATACCCTACAAATTACCATATATTATAAGGTATTTTCAATGATACACTGCATATTACGTTATATTATAAAGTATTTTCAATGATACACTGCATATTACGTTATAATATAAGGTGTTTTCAATGATACACTGCATATTACGTTATATTATAAGGTATTTTCAATGATACACTGTATATTACGTTATAATATAAGGTGTTTTCAATGATACACTGCATTTTACGTTATATTATAAGGTATTTTCAATGATAAACTACTATATATTATAAGGTATTTTCAATGATAAACTACTATATATTATAAGGTATTTTCAATGGTAAACTACTATATATTATAAGGTATTTTCAATGATACACTGCATATTACGTTATATTATAAGGTATTTTCAATGGTAAACTACTATATATTATAAGGTATTTTCAATGATACACTGCATATTACATTATATTATAAGGTATTTTCAATGATACACTGCATATTACGTTATATTATAAGGTATTTTCAATGATACACTGCATATTACGTTATATTATAGGGTATTTTCAATGATACACTGTATATTACGTTATAATATAAGGTGTTTTCAATGATACACTGCATTTTACGTTATATTATAAGGTATTTTCAATGATACACTGCATATTACGTTATATCATAAGGTATTTTCAATGATACACTGCATATTACGTTATATTATAAGGTGTTTTCAATGATACACTGCATATTACGTTATATTATAAGGTGTTTTCAATGATACACTGCATATTACGTTATATTATAAGGTATTTTCAATGGTAAACTACTATATATTATAAGGTATTTTCAATGATACACTGCATATTAAGATATATTATAAGGTATTTTCATTGATACCCTACAAATTACCATATATTATAAGGTATTTTCAATGATACACTGCATATTACGTTATATTATAAGGTATTTTCAATGATACACTGCATATTACGATATAATATAAGGTGTTTTCAATGATACACTGCATATTACGTTATATTATAAGGTATTTTCAATGATACACTGTATATTACGTTATAATATAAGGTGTTTTCAATGATACACTGCATATTACGTTATATTATAAGATATTTTCAATGATAAACTACTATATATTATAAGGTATTTTCAATGATAAACTACTATATATTATAAGGTATATTCAATGGTAAACTACTATATATTATAAGGTATTTTCAATGATACACTGCATATTAAGATATATTATAAGGTATTTTCATTGATACCCTACAAATTACCATATATTATAAGGTATTTTCAATGATACACTGCATATTACGTTATATTATAAAGTATTTTCAATGATACACTGCATATTACGTTATAATATAAGGTGTTTTCAATGATACACTGCATATTACGTTATATTATAAGGTATTTTCAATGATAAACTACTATATATTATAAGGTATTTTCAATGATAAACTACTATATATTATAAGGTATTTTCAATGATACACTACAAATTACGATATATTATAAGGTATTTTCAATGATACACTGCATATTACGTTATATTATAAGGTGTTTTCAATGATACACTGCATATTACGTTATATTATAAGGTGTTTTCAATGATACACTGTATATTACGTTATAATATAAGGTGTTTTCAATGATACACTGCATTTTACGTTATATTATAAGTTATTTTCAATGATACACTGCATATTACGTTATATCATAAGGTATTTTCAATGATACACTGCATATTACGTTATATTATAAGGTGTTTTCAATGATACACTGCATATTACGTTATATTATAAGGTATTTTCAATGATAAACTACTATATATTATAAGGTATTTTCAATGATACACTGCATATTACGTTATATTATAAGGTATTTTCAATGATACACTGCATATTAAGATATATTATAAGGTATTTTCATTGATACCCTACAAATTACCATATATTATAAGGTATTTTCAATGATACACTGCATATTACGTTATATTATAAAGTATTTTCAATGATACACTGCATATTACGTTATAATATAAGGTGTTTTCAATGATACACTGCATATTACGTTATATTATAAGGTATTTTCAATGATACACTGTATATTACGTTATAATATAAGGTGTTTTCAATGATACACTGCATTTTACGTTATATTATAAGGTATTTTCAATGATAAACAACTATATATTATAAGGTATTTTCAATGATAAACTACTATATATTATAAGGTATTTTCAATGGTAAACTACTATATATTATCAGGTATTTTCAATGATACACTGCATATTACGTTATATTATAAGGTATTTTCAATGGTAAACTACTATATATTATAAGGTATTTTCAATGATACACTGCATATTACGTTATATTATAAGGTATTTTCAATGATACACTGCATATTAAGATATATTATAAGGTATTTTCATTGATACCCTACAAATTACCATAAATTATAAGGTATTTTCAATGATACACTGCATATTAAGATATATTATAAGGTATTTTCATTGATACCCTACAAATTACCATATATTATAAGGTATTTTCAATGATACACTGCATATTACGTTATATTATAAAGTATTTTCAATGATACACTGCATATTACGATATAATATAAGGTGTTTTCAATGATACACTGCATATTACGTTATATTATCAGGTATTTTCAATGATACACTGCATATTACGTTATATTATAAGATATTTTCAATGATAAACTACTATATATTATAAGGTATTTTCAATGATAAACTACTATATATTATAAGGTATTTTCAATGGTAACTACTATATATTATAAGGTATTTTCATGATACACTGCATATTAAGATATATTATAAGGTATTTTCATTGATACCCTACAAATTACCATATATTATAAGGTATTTTCAATGATACACTGCATATTACGTTATATTATAAAGTATTTTCAATGATACACTGCATATTACGTTATATTATAAGGTGTTTTCAATGATACACTGCATATTACGTTATATTATAAGGTATTTTCAATGATAAACTACTATATATTATAAGGTATTTTCAATGATAAACTACTATATATTATAAGGTATTTTCAATGATACACTACAAATTACGATATATTATAAGGTATTTTCAATGATACACTGCATATTACGTTATATTATAAGGTGTTTTCAATGATACACTGCATATTACGTTATATTATAAGGTATTTTCAATGGTAAACTACTATATATTATAAGGTATTTTCAATGATACACTGCATATTACGTTATATTATAAGGTGTTTTCAATGATACACTGCATATTACGTTATATCATAAGGTATTTTCAATGATACACTGCATATTACGTTATATTATAAGGTGTTTTCAATGATACACTGCATATTAC
>CAKAJI010000518.1:0-220665 GCA_916610255.1 Lasioglossum lativentre
ACTGCATATTACGTTACATTATAAGGTATTTTCAATGATACACTGCATATTACGTTATACTATATGGTATTTTCAATGATAGACTGCATATCACGTTATATTATAAGGTACTTTGAATAATACACTGCATATTACGTTATATTATAAGGCATTTTCAATGATACACTGCATATTACGTTATATTATAAGGTATTTTCAATGATAGACTGCAAATATTACATTTTATTATAAGGTATTTTCAATGATACACTGCATATTACGTTATATTATAAGATATTTTCAATGATACACTGCATATTACGTTATATTATAAGGTATTTTCAATGATACACTGCATATTACGTTATATTAGCACGTATTTTCAATGATTGACTGCATATTACGTAATATTATAAGGTATTTTCAATGATAGACAGCAAATATTAAATTATATTATAAGGTATTTTAAATGATACACTACATATTACATTATATTGTAGGGTATTTTCAATGATACACTGCATATTACGTTATATTATAAGGTATTTTCAATGATACACTGCATATTACATTATATTATAGGGTATTTTCAATGATACACTGCATATTACGTTATATTACATGGTATTTTCTAAGATACACTGCATATTACGTTATATTATAAGGTATTTTCAATGATACACTGCATATTACGTTATATTATCTCGTATTTTCAATGATTGACTGCATATTACGTAATATTATAAGGTATTTTCAATGATAGACTGCAATTATTAAATTATATTATAAGGTATTTTCAATGATACACTACATATTACATTATATTGTAGGGTATTTTCAATGATACACTGCATATTACGTTATATTATAAGGTATTTTCAATGATACACTGCATATTACGTTATATTATAAGGTATTTTCAATGATACACTGCATATTACGTTACATTATAAGGTATTGTCAATGATACACTGCATATTACATTATATAATAAGATATTTTCAATGATAGACTGCATATTACATTACGTTATAATGTATTTTCAATAATACACTGCATATTACGTTACATTATAAGGTATTTTCAATGATACACTGCATATTACGTTACATTATAAGGTATTTTCAATGATACACTGCATATTACGTTATATTATAAGGTATTTTCAATGATACACTGCATATTACGTTATATTAGCACGTATTTTCAATGATTGACTGCATATTACGTAATATTATAAGGTATTTTCAATGATAGACTGCAAATATTAAATTATATTATAGGGTATTTTCAATGATACACTGCATATTACATTATATTATAGGGTATTTTCAATGATACACTGCATATTACGTTATATTATAAGGTATTTTCAATGATACACTGCATATTACGTTATATTATAAGGTATTTTCAATGATAGACTGCATATTACATTACATTATAATGTATTTTCAATGATACACTGCATATTACTATATATTATAAGATATTTTCAATGATAGACTGCATATCACGTTATATTATAAGCTATTTTCAATGATTCAATGCATATTACGTTATATTATAAGATATTTTCAATGATGGACTGCATATTACATTACATTATAATGTATTTTCAATGATACACTGCATATTACGTTACGTTATAAGGTATTTTCAATGATACACTGCATATTACGTTATATTATAAGGTATTTTCAATGATACATTGCATATTACGTTATATTATAAGGTATTTTCAATGATACACTGCATATTACGTTATATTATAAGGTATTTTCAATGATACACTGCATATTACGTTATATTATCACGTATTTTTAATGATAGACTGCATATTACATTACATTATAATGTATTTTCAATGATACACTGCATATTACGTTACATTATAAGGTATTTTCAATGATACACTGCATATTACGTTATATTATAAGTTATTTTCAATAATACACTGCATATTACGTTATATTATAAGGTATTTTCAATGATACACTGCATATTACGTTATATTATAAGATATTTTCAATGATAGACTGCATATTACAATATATTATATGATATTTTCAATGATGGACTGCATATTACGTTACATTATAAGGTATTTTCAATGATACACTGCATATTACGTTATACTATATGGTATTTTCAATGATACACTGCATATCACGTTATATTATAAGGTATTTTCAATGATACACTGCATATTACATTATATTATAGGGTATTTTCAATGATACACTGCATATTACGTTATATTATCACGTATTTTCAATGATTGACTGCATATTACATTATATTATAAGGTATTTTCAATGATACACTGCATATTACGTTATATTATAAGATATTGTCAATGATACACTGCATATTACATTATATAATAAGATATTTTCAATGATAGACTGCATATTACATTACGTTATAATGTATTTTCAATAATACACTGCATATTACGTTACATTATAAGGTATTTTCAATGATACACTGCATATTACGTTACATTATAAGGTATTTTCAATGATACAATGCATATTACGTTATATTATAAGGTATTTTCAATGATACACTGCATATTACGTTATATTAGCACGTATTTTCAATGATTGACTGCATATTACGTAATATTATAAGGTATTTTCAATGATAGACAGCAAATATTAAATTATATTATAAGGTATTTTAAATGATACACTACATATTACATTATATTGAAGGGTATTTTCAATGATACACTGCATATTACGTTATATTATAAGGTATTTTCAATGATACACTGCATATTACATTATATTATAGGGTATTTTCAATGATACACTGCATATTACGTTATATTACATGGTATTTTCTATGATACACTGCATATTACGTTATATTATAAGGTATTTTCAATGATACACTGCATATTACGTTATATTATCTCGTATTTTCAATGATTGACTGCATATTACGTAATATTATAAGGTATTTTCAATGATAGACTGCAAATATTAAATTATATTATAAGGTATTTTCAATGATACACTACATATTACATTATATTGTAGGGTATTTTCAATGATACACTGCATATTACGTTATATTATAAGGTATTTTCAATGATACACTGCATATTACATTATATTATAGGGTATTGTCAATGATACACTGCATATTACGTTATATTATAAGGTATTTTCAATGATACACTGCATATTACGTTATATTATAAGGTATTTTCAATGATACACTGCATATTACGTTACATTATAAGGTATTGTCAATGATACACTGCATATTACATTATATAATAAGATATTTTCAATGATAGACTGCATATTACATTACGTTATAATGTATTTTCAATAATACACTGCATATTACATTACATTATAATGTATTTTCAATGATACACTGCATATTACTATATATTATAAGATATTTTCAATGATAGACTGCATATCACGTTATATTATAAGCTATTTTCAATGATTCAATGCATATTACGTTATATTATAAGATATTTTCAATGATAGACTGCATATTACATTACATTATAATGTATTTTCAATGATACACTGCATATTACGTTACATTATAAGGTATTTTCAATGATACACTGCATATTACGTTATATTATAAGGTATTTTCAATGATACATTGCATATTACGTTATATTATAAGGTATTTTCAATGATACACTGCATATTACGTTATATTATAAGGTATTTTCAATGATACACTGCATATTACGTTATATTATCACGTATTTTTAATGATAGACTGCATATTACATTACATTATAATGTATTTTCAATGATACACTGCATATTACGTTACATTATAAGGTATTTTCAATGATACACTGCATATTACGTTACATTATAAGGTATTGTCAATAATACACTGCATATTACGTTATATTATAAGGTACTTTCAATGATACACTGCATATTACGTTACATTATAAGGTATTTTCAATGATACACTGCATATTACGTTATATTATAAGGTATTTTCAATGATACACTGCATATTACGTTATATTATAAGGTATTTTCAATGATACACTGCATATTACGTTATATTATAAGGTATTTTCAATTATACACTGCATATTACGTTATATTATAAGGTATTTTCAATGATACACTGCATATTACGTTATATTATCACGTATTTTCAATGATTGACTGCATATTACATTATACTATAAGGTACTTTCAATGATACACTGCATATTACGTTACATTATAAGGTATTTTCAATGATACACTGCATATTACGTTATATTATCACGTATTTTCAATGATTGACTGCATATTACATTATATTATCAGGTATTTTCAATGATACACTGCATATTACGTTATATTATAAGATATTTTCAATGATAGACTGCGTATTACGTTATATTATGAGGTATTATCAATGATAGACTGCATATTACATTATATTATAAGGTATTTTCTATGATACAGTGCATATTACGTTATATTATGAGGTATTTTCAATGATACACTGCATATTACGTTATATTATAAGGTATTTTCAATGATAGACTGCAAATATTACATTATATTATACGGTATTTTCAATGATACACTGCATATTACATTATATTATATGGTATTTTCAATGATACACTGCATATTACGTTATATTATAAGGTATTTCCAATGATTGACTGCATATTACGTTATATTATCACGTATTTTTAATGATAGACTGCATATTACTATATATTATAAGGCATTTTCCATGATACACTGCATATTACGTTATATTATAAGGCATTTTCAATGATACTCTGCATATTACGTTACATTATAAGGTATTTTCAATGATATACTGCATATCACGTTATATTATAAGGTATTTTCAATGATACTCTGCATATTACGTTATATTATGAGGTATTATCAATGATAGACTGCATATTACATTATATTATAAGGTATTTTCTATGATACAGTGCATATTACGTTATATTATGAGGTATTTTCAATGATACACTGCATATTACGTTATATTATAAGGTATTTTGAATGATACTCTACGTTATATTATAAGGTATTTTCAATGATACACTGCATGTTACGTTATATTATAAGGTATTTTCAATGATACACTGCATATTCCGTTATATTATAAGGTATTTTCAATGATACACTACATATTAAGTTATATTATAAGGTATTTTCTATGATACACTGCATATTACGTTATATTATAAGGTATTTTCAATGATACACAGCATATTACGATATGTAATAAGGTATTTTCAATCATACGCTGCATATTACGTTATATTACATGGTATTTTCATTGATACACTGCATATTACGTTATATTACATGGTATTTTCAATGATACACTGCATATTACGTTATATTATAAGGTATTTTCAATGATACACTGCATATTACGTTATATTATAAGGGATTTTCAATGATAAACTACGATATATTAGAAGGTATTTTCAATCATACACTGCATATTACGTTATATTATAAGGTATTTTCAATGATACACTGCATATTACGATATGTAATAAGGTATTTTCAATGATACACTGCATATTACGTTATATTAGAAGGTATTTTCAATGATACACTGCATATTACGTTATATTATAAGGTATTTTCAATGATACACTGCATATTACGTTATATTATAAGGTATTTTCAATGATACACTGTATATTACGTTATATTACATTTTATTTTCTATGATACACTGCATATTACGTTATATTATAAGGTATTTTCAATGATACACTGCATATTACGTTATATTATAATGTATTTTCAATAATACACTGCATATTACGTTATATTATAATGTATTTTCAATGATACACTGCATATTACGTTATATTATAAGGTATTTTCAATGATACACAGGATATTACGCTATATTATAAGGTATTTTCAATGATACACTGCATGTTACGCTATATTGTAAGGTATTTTCAATGATACACTGCATATTACGTTATATTATAAGGTATTTTCAATGATACGCTGCATATTACGCTATATTATAAGGTATTTTCAATGATATACTGCATATTACGCTATATTATAAGGTATTTTCAATGATACACTGCATATTACGTTATATTATAAGGTATTTTCAATGATACACTGCATGTTACGTTATATTATAAGGTATTTTCAATGATACACTGCATATTACGTTATATTATAAGGTATTTTCAATGATACACTGCATATTACGATATGTAATAAGGTATTTTCAATGATACGCTGCATATTACGTTATATTATATGGTATTTTCATTGATACACTGCATATTACGTTAAATTATATGGTATTTTCGTTGATAGACTGCATATTACGATACAGTATAAGGTATTTTCATTGATACACTGCATATTACGTTATATTATAAGGTATTTTCAATGATACACTGCATATTACGTTATATTATAAGGTATTTTCAATGATACACTGCATATTACGCTATATTATAAGGTATTTTCTATGATACACTGTATATTACGTTATATTACATGGTATTTTCTATGATACACTGCATATTACGTTATATTATAAGGTATTTTCAATGATACACTGCATATTACGTTATATTATAAGGTATTTTCAATGATACACTGCATATTACGTTATATTATAAGGTATTTTCAATGATACACTGCATATTACGATATGTAATAAGGTATTTTCAATGATACGCTGCATATTACGTTATATTATATGGTATTTTCATTGATACACTGCATATTACGTTAAATTATATGGTATTATCGTTGATAGACTGCATATTACGATACAGTATAAGGTATTTTCATTGTTACACTGCATATTACGTTATATTATAAGGTATTTTCAATGATACACTGCATATTACGTTATATTATATGGTATTTTCATTGATACACTGCATATTACGTTAAATTATATGGTATTATCGTTGATAGACTGCATATTACGATACAGTATAAGGTATTTTCATTGTTACACTGCATATTACGTTATATTATAAGGTATTTTCAATGATACACTGCATATTACGTTATATTATAAGGTATTTTCAATGATACACTGCATATTACGCTATATTATAAGGTATTTTCAATGATACACTGTATATTACGTTATATTACATGGTATTTTCTATGATACACTGCATATTACGTTATATTATAAGGTATTTTCAATGATACACTGCATATTACGTTATATTATAAGGTATTTTCAATGATACACTGCATATTACGTTATATTATAAGGTATTTTCAATGATACACTGCATGTTACGCTATATTATAAGGTATTTTCAATGATACACTGTATATTACGTTATATTACATTTTATTTTCTATGATACACTGCATGTTACATTATATTATAAGGTATTTTCAATGATACACTGCATATTACGTTATATTATAATGTATTTTCAATGATACACTGCATATTACGTTATATTATAATGTATTTTCAATGATACACTGCATATTACGTTATATTATAAGGTATTTTCAATGATACACAGGATATTACGCTATATTATAAGGTATTTTCAATGATACACTGCATGTTACGCTATATTGTAAGGTATTTTCAATGATACACTGCATATTACGTTATATTATAAGGTATTTTCAATGATACACTGCATGTTACGTTATATTATAAGGTATTTTCAATGATACACTGCATATTACGTTATATTATAAGGTATTTTCAATGATACACTACATATTACGTTATATTATAAGGTATTTTCAATGATACACTGCATATTACGTTATATTATAAGGTATTTTCAATGATACACTGCATATTACGTTATATTACATGGTATTTTCATTGATACACTGCATATTACGTTATATTATAAGGTATTCTCAATGATACACTGCATATTACGTTATATTATAAGGAATTCTCAATGAGAAACTACGATATATTAGTAGGTATTTTCAATGATACACTGCATATTACGTCATATTATATGGAATTTTCAATGATACACTGCATATTACGTTATATTATAAGGTTATTTGCAATGAAACACTGCATATTACGTTATATTATAAGGAATTTTCAATGATAAACTACGATATAATATAAGGTATTTTCAATGATACACTACATATTACGTCATATCATAAGTTATTTCCAATGATACAATGCAAATTACGTTATATTATAAGGTATTTTCAATGATAAACTACGATATATTATAAGGTATTTTCAATGATATACTGTATATTACGTTGCAGTATAAGGTATTTTCAATGATACACTCCATATTACGACATATTATAAGTTATTTCCAATGATACACTGCATATTACGTTATATTATAAGGAATTTTCAATGATAAACTACGATATATTATAAGGTATTTTCAATGATACACTGCATATTACGTCATATTAAAAGTTATTTCCAATGATACAATGCAAATTACGTTATATTATAAGGTATTTTCAATGATATACCGTATATTACGTTATATTATAAGGTATTTTCAATGGTACACTACAAATTACGATATATTATAAGGTATTTTCAATGATAAACTACATATTACGATATATTATAAGGTACTTTCAATGATACACTGCATATTACGATATATTATAAGGCATTTTCAATGATATAACGTATATTACGTTGTAGTATAAGGTATTTTCAATGATATACTGCATATTACGTTATATTATAAGGCATTTTCAATGATAAACTACGATATAATATAAGGTATTTTCAATGATACACTCCATATTACGTCATATCATAAGTTATTTCCAATGATACAATGCAAATTACGTTATATTATAAGGTATTTTCAATGATAAACTACGATATATTATAAGGTATTTTCAATGATATACTGTATATTACGTTGCAGTATAAGGTATTTTCAATGATACACTCCATATTACGTCATATTATAAGTTATTTCCAATGATACACTGCATATTACGTTATATTATAAGGAATTTTCAATGATAAACTACGATATATTATAAGGTATTTTCAATGATACACTGCATATTACGTCATATTATAAGTTATTTCCAATGATACACTGCATATTACGTTATATTATAAGGTATTTTCAATGATAAACTACGATATATGATAAGGTATTTTCAATGATACACTGCATATTACGTTATATTATAAGGTATTTCCAATGATAAACTACATATTACGATATATTATAAGGTATTTTCAATGATACACTGCATATTACGTTATATTATAAGGTTATTTGCAATGAAACACTGTATGTTACGTTATATTAAAAGGTATTTTCATTGATACACTGCATATTACGTTATATTATAATGAATTTTCAATGATACACTGCATATTACGTTATATTATAAGGTTATTTGCAACGAAACACTGCATATTACGTTATATTATAAGGAATTTTCAATGATAAACTACGATATAATATAAGGTATTTTCAATGATACACTACATATTACGTCATATTATAAGTTATTTCCAATGATACACTGCATATTACGTTATATTATAAGGTATTTTCAATGATACACTGCATATTACGTTATATTATAAGGTATTTTCAATGATACACTGCATATTACGTTATATTATAAGGTATTTTCAATGATACACTGCATGTTACGCTATATTATAAGGTATTTTCAATGATACACTGTATATTACGTTATATTACATTTTATTTTCTATGATACACTGCATGTTACATTATATTATAAGGTATTTTCAATGATACACTGCATATTACGTTATATTATAATGTATTTTCAATGATACACTGCATATTACGTTATATTATAATGTATTTTCAATGATACACTGCATATTACGTTATATTATAAGGTATTTTCAATGATACACAGGATATTACGCTATATTATAAGGTATTTTCAATGATACACTGCATGTTACGCTATATTGTAAGGTATTTTCAATGATACACTGCATATTACGTTATATTATAAGGTATTTTCAATGATACACTGCATGTTACGTTATATTATAAGGTATTTTCAATGATACACTGCATATTACGTTATATTATAAGGTATTTTCAATGATACACTACATATTACGTTATATTATAAGGTATTTTCAATGATACACTGCATATTACGTTATATTATAAGGTATTTTCAATGATACACTGCATATTACGTTATATTACATGGTATTTTCATTGATACACTGCATATTACGTTATATTATAAGGTATTCTCAATGATACACTGCATATTACGTTATATTATAAGGAATTCTCAATGAGAAACTACGATATATTAGTAGGTATTTTCAATGATACACTGCATATTACGTCATATTATAAGGAATTTTCAATGATACACTGCATATTACGTTATATTATAAGGAATTTTCAATGATAAACTACGATATAATATAAGGTATTTTCAATGATACACTACATATTACGTCATATCATAAGTTATTTCCAATGATACAATGCAAATTACGTTATATTATAAGGTATTTTCAATGATAAACTACGATATATTATAAGGTATTTTCAATGATATACTGTATATTACGTTGCAGTATAAGGTATTTTCAATGATACACTCCATATTACGTCATATTATAAGTTATTTCCAATGATACACTGCATATTACGTTATATTATAAGGAATTTTCAATGATAAACTACGATATATTATAAGGTATTTTCAATGATACACTGCATATTACGTCATATTATAAGTTATTTCCAATGATACAATGCAAATTACGTTATATTATAAGGTATTTTCAATGATATACCGTATATTACGTTATATTATAAGGTATTTTCACTGGTACACTACAAATTACGATATATTATAAGGTATTTTCAATGATAAACTACATATTACGATATATTATAAGGTACTTTCAATGATACACTGCATATTACGATATATTATAAGGCATTTTCAATGATATAACGTATATTACGTTGTAGTATAAGGTATTTTCAATGATACACTGCATATTACGTTATATTATAAGGCATTTTCAATGATACACTGCATATTACGTTTTATTATAAGGTATTTTCAATGATACACTGCATATTACGTTATATTATAAGGTATTTTCAATGATAAACTACGATATATTATAAGGTATTTTCAATGATACACTGCATATTTCGTTATATTATAAGGTATTTTCAATTATACACTACAAATTACGATATATTATAAGGTATCTTCAATGATACACTACAAATTACGATATATTATAAGGTATTCTCAATGATACACTGCATATTACGTTATATTATAAGGAATTTTCAATGATACACTGCATATTACGTTATATTATAAGGTATTTTCAATGATACACTGCATATTACGTTATATTATAAGGTATTTTCAATGATAAACTACGATATAATATAAGGTATTTTCAATGATACACTCCATATTACGTCATATTATAAGTTATTTCCAATGATACACTGCATATTACGTTATATTATAAGGTATTTTCAATGATAAACTACGATATATGATAAGGTATTTTCAATGACACACTGCATATTACGTTATATTATAAGGTATTTTCAATGATAAACTACATATTACGATATATTATAAGGTATTTTCAATGATACACTGCATATTACGTTATATTATAAGGTTATTTGCAATGAAACACTGTATGTTACGTTATATTAAAAGGTATTTTCAATGATACACTGCATATTACGTTATATTATAATGAATTTTCAATGATACACTGCATATTACGTTATATTATAAGGTTATTTGCAACGAAACACTGCATATTACGTTATATTATAAGGAATTTTCAATGATAAACTACGATATAATATAAGGTATTTTCAATGATACACTACATATTACGTCATATTATAAGTTATTTCCAATGATACACTGCATATTACGTTATATTATAAGGTATTTTCAATGATAAACTACGATATATTATAAGGTATTTTCAATGATACACTGCATATTTCGTTATATTATAAGGTATTTTCAATTATACACTACAAATTATGATATATTATAAGGTACCTTCAATGATACACTACAAATTACGATATAGTATAAGGTATTTTCAATGATACACTGCATATTACTCTATACGATATAACTCTATACGATACTTTTCCCAGCGATCGCGAAGTATCGCGGGAAGTGGGGAGTCCCAGTTGCATTGCTGCACCCATAACTGTTGCATGAGTATTTTTGCGTATACAGTGGTGGGGTGACCCAGCCTAATGGGTCGAAAAGGACGCGCTCGCCGAGGAAGTCAAACCGCTGCGATGTTGTTTTGGCTTGGAACCGCGGACACGCGTTTAATAAATGCTCGGTTTTACACAACGAGCATAACAAGGGCGCGTCGCGAGGACGCGACAAACGGTTGGAGGTCGCGACATGCGTTTGAACGAGTCGCTTCGATTGTTTGGGAATCGATTCGAGAGCGCCGAGCGCGCGAATTCGCGTCGCGATGAATCTATCAAGATCGGCATATGTTGGATATTCGGTGGATTCGCCCAACTGTAATTCCCATGCCTTGCGAGATGATCTATCCAATCGCGAGACGAGCAAATAAACGATCATATCGTCCCACGTATCGACAGGGCGTTCCAAGTTCCGTAAAGCTTGAAGCGTTTTGTTTGTTTTATCTTGAAGAGATCTTAGCTCGCTCGCGTCCGAAGCGTGCGGAAGAGAATAAAGCGTTCTCAAATGCTCTTGAATTAAATCGCGCTTGTTATCGAAACGCTTAACTAGTGTATCCCACGCGATCTTAAAATTCGAATTTGTAACCGGGAGGTTACAGATAAGGTTTTCCGCGTCGCCTTTCACGCACGAATTAAGGTGATGAAGTCGTTTAACGTCGGACAACGATTCATCGTTAATAATAAGGGACGTGAACTTATCTCGGAAGCTCTCCCATTTGGTGGGTTCTCCAGAGAACGTAGGTAGGCCGATGCGGGGGAGATCGCTACGTGACTGGGCTGCGGCAGGCATGGTTGTCGACGACGAGGCTGGACCGGACATTTTCAGCTGCTCGATGTGGTCGGCAATGAAATCCGCGGCTTGATGGAACTCGTCCTCGCAAAGGCTGAATTGGTCGTCCTTGAAGTAAGCGACCTTTTGGGCTCCATCGAGTCGTCGGAAGGGTTGGAGGCGCCGATCAATTTCCCGACATTGGGTGAAGGCGTCCTTCAGGAAATCCATCCGTTGTTGGAGTTTAGCCACGGTAAAATTGTTCTGTCCCATCTTTTTTACATTGGGAAGGACACGAGCGAGAGACCTCATGGCGGCTTCCTGCTCCAACATCACGTCTTCGAATTTGGCGGCCATCTTTAATTTCACTACGTGCTCACGTTTCTTTATTACGAATTTCACTTAAGAATCCGGCTCGAAGGACCAATATGTTCGGGACCCGAGACGAATATTTGAGGAGTGGACTGTATGGGGAAATCGAAAGGATCGGGTGCGGAACACAGAAGGGAGTTCGGATCGGGAAATCGTGTGGGAAGCGTGAGGACACGGCGGTTAAAGAAAGGCGGTTAAAAGACGTTGCACGTTAACGATGGAACCGTGATTTATTAATTTAAATCGCGTAAACGAGATAGGGCGGCGCGATCGAGTCGATGGATATCGATCACGATTGGCAGTACAAAAAACGTAAAATAACTGGGCGCGATATAAAGCGTGCAAAGCGTATGGATGTTAGAACGAGTCTGATCGGCGAGGACGTGCGAGCGATTAACGGTCGTTCTTTATTGCTCACGTGATCACGCATCGTGAGCGCGTTACCGGGAATCGCCAAAACCACGGCTCCGCTTACCGCTAATTGGCAGGCGCGACAATCCTTAGTACGGGTAACGCGGGGGGGGGGGGGGGGGGGCTAACAAAGGCCGTGTCGCTCGACCTCGACATCTTAAAATTAACTTAATTTTTTACGCTTAATCCTAAACAGTTATATTATAAGGTATTTCCAATGATAAACTACATACTACGATATATTATAAGGTATTGTCAATGATACACTGCATAATACGTTATATTATAAGGTTATTTGCAATGAAACACTGTATGTTACTTTATATTAAAAGGTATTTTCAATGATACACTGCATATTACGTTATATTATAAGGAATTTTCAATGATACACTGCATATTACGATATATTCTAAGGAATTTCCAATGATACACTGCATATTACGTTATATTATAAGGTATTTTCAATGATACACTGCATATTACGTTATATTATAAGGTATTTTCAATGATACACTGCATATTACGTTATATTATAAGGTATTTTCAATGATACACTGCATATTACGTTATATTATAAGGTATTTTCAATGATACACTGTATATTACGTTAAATTACATGGTATTTTCTATGATACACTGCATATTACGTTATATTATAATGTATTTTCAATGATACACTGCATATTACGTTATATTATAATGTATTTTCAATGATACACTGCATATTACGTTATATTATAAGGTATTTTCAATGATACACAGGATATTACGCTATATTATAAGGTATTTTCAATGATACACTGCATGTTACGCTATATTGTAAGGTATTTTCAATGATACACTGCATATTACGTTATATTATAAGGTATTTTCAATGATACGCTGCATATTACGCTATATTATAAGGTATTTTCAATGATATACTGCATATTACGCTATATTATAAGGTATTTTCAATGATACACTGCATATTACGTTATATTATAAGGTATTTTCAATGATACACTGCATGTTACGTTATATTATAAGGTATTTTCAATGATACACTGCATATTCCGTTATATTATAAGGTATTTTCAATGTTACACTGCATATTACGGTATATTATAAGGTATTTTCAATGATACACTGCATATTACGTTATATTATAAGGTATTTTCAATGATACACTGCATGTTACGTTATATTATAAGGTATTTTCAATGATACACTGCATATTCCGTTATATTATAAGGTATTTTCAATGATACACTACATATTACGTTATATTATAAGGTATTTTCAATGATACACTGCATATTACGTTATATTATAAGGTATTTTCAATGATACACTGCATATTACGATATGTAATAAGGTATTTTCAATGATACGCTGCATATTACGTTATATTATATGGTATTTTCATTGATACACTGCATATTACGTTAAATTATATGGTATTATCGTTGATAGACTGCATATTACGATACAGTATAAGGTATTTTCATTGATACACTGCATATTACGTTATATTATAAGGTATTTTCAATGATACACTGCATATTACGTTATATTATAAGGTATTTTCAATGATACACTGCATATTACGCTATATTATAAGGTATTTTCAATGATACACTGTATATTACGTTATATTACATGGTATTTTCTATGATACACTGCATATTACGTTATATTATAAGGTATTTTCAATGATACACTGCATATTACGTTATATTATAAGGTATTTTCAATGATACACTGCATATTACGTTATATTATAAGGTATTTTCAATGATACACTGTATATTACGTTAAATTACATGGTATTTTCTATGATACACTGCATATTACGTTATATTATAATGTATTTTCAATGATACACTGCATATTACGTTATATTATAATGTATTTTCAATGATACACTGCATATTACGTTATATTATAAGGTATTTTCAATGATACACAGGATATTACGCTATATTATAAGGTATTTTCAATGATACACTGCATGTTACGCTATATTGTAAGGTATTTTCAATGATACACTGCATATTACGTTATATTATAAGGTATTTTCAATGATACGCTGCATATTACGCTATATTATAAGGTATTTTCAATGATATACTGCATATTACGCTATATTATAAGGTATTTTCAATGATACACTGCATATTACGTTATATTATAAGGTATTTTCAATGATACACTGCATGTTACGTTATATTATAAGGTATTTTCAATGATACACTGCATATTCCGTTATATTATAAGGTATTTTCAATGTTACACTGCATATTACGGTATATTATAAGGTATTTTCAATGATACGCTGCATATTACGCTATATTATAAGGTATTTTCAATGATATACTGCATATTACGCTATATTATAAGGTATTTTCAATGATACACTGCATATTACGTTATATTATAAGGTATTTTCAATGATACACTGCATGTTACGTTATATTATAAGGTATTTTCAATGATACACTGCATATTCCGTTATATTATAAGGTATTTTCAATGATACACTACATATTACGTTATATTATAAGGTATTTTCAATGATACACTGCATATTACGTTATATTATAAGGTATTTTCAATGATACACTGCATATTACGATACAGTATAAGGTATTTTCATTGATACACTGCATATTACGTTATATTATAAGGTATTTTCAATGATACACTTCATATTACGTTATATTATAAGGTATTTTCAATGATACACTGCATATTACGCTATATTATAAGGTATTTTCAATGATACACTGTATATTACGTTATATTACATGGTATTTTCTATGATACACTGCATATTACGTTATATTATAAGGTATTTTCAATGATACACTGCATATTACGTTATATTATAAGGTATTTTCAATGATACACTGCATATTACGTTATATTATAAGGTATTTTCAATGATACGCTGCATATTACGCTATATTATAAGGTATTTTCAATGATATACTGCATATTACGCTATATTATAAGGTATTTTCAATGATACACTGCATATTACGTTATATTATAAGGTATTTTCAATGATACACTGCATGTTACGTTATATTATAAGGTATTTTCAATGATACACTGCATATTCCGTTATATTATAAGGTATTTTCAATGATACACTACATATTACGTTATATTATAAGGTATTTTCAATGATACACTGCATATTACGTTATATTATAAGGTATTTTCAATGATACACTGCATATTACGATATGTAATAAGGTATTTTCAATGATACGCTGCATATTACGTTATATTATATGGTATTTTCATTGATACACTGCATATTACGTTAAATTATATGGTATTATCGTTGATAGACTGCATATTACGATACAGTATAAGGTATTTTCATTGATACACTGCATATTACGTTATATTATAAGGTATTTTCAATGATACACTGCATATTACGTTATATTATAAGGTATTTTCAATGATACACTGCATATTACGCTATATTATAAGGTATTTTCAATGATACACTGTATATTACGTTATATTACATGGTATTTTCTATGATACACTGCATATTACGTTATATTATAAGGTATTTTCAATGATACACTGCATATTACGTTATATTATAAGGTATTTTCAATGATACACTGCATATTACGTTATATTATAAGGTATTTTCAATGATACACTGTATATTACGTTATATTACATTTTATTTTCTATGATACACTGCATGTTACATTATATTATAAGGTATTTTCAATGATACACTGCATATTACGTTATATTATAATGTATTTTCAATGATACACTGCATATTACGTTATATTATAATGTATTTTCAATGATACACTGCATATTACGTTATATTATAAGGTATTTTCAATGATACACAGGATATTACGCTATATTATAAGGTATTTTCAATGATACACTGCATGTTACGATATATTGTAAGGTATTTTCAATGATACACTGCATATTAAGTTATATTATAAGGTATTTTCAATGATACACTGCATGTTACGTTATATTATAAGGTATTTTCAATGATACACTGCATATTACGTTATATTATAAGGTATTTTCAATGATACACTACATATTACGTTATATTATAAGGTATTTTCAATGATACACTGCATATTACGTTATATTATAAGGTATTTTCAATGATACACTGCATATTACGATATGTAATAAGGTATTTTCAATGATACACTGCATATTACGTTATATTACATGGTATTTTCATTGATACACTGCATATTACGTTATATTACATGGTATTTTCAATGATACACTGCATATTACGTTATATTATAAGGTATTTTCAATGATACACTGCATATTACGTTATATTATAAGGTATTTTCAATGATAAACTACGATATATTAGAAGGCATTTTCAATTATACACTGCATGTTACGTTATATTATAAGGTATTTTCAATGATACACTGCATATTACGTTATATTATAAGGTATTTTCAATGATACACTGCATGTTACGTTATATTATAAGGTATTTTCAATGATACACTGCATATTACGTTATATTATAAGGTATTTTCAATGATACACTACATATTACGCTATATTATAAGGTATTTTCAATGATAAAATGCATGTTACGCTATATTGTAAGGTATTTTCAATAATACACTGCATATTACGTTATATTATAAGGTATTTTCAATGATACACTGCATGTTACGTTATATTATAAGGTATTTTCAATGATACACTGCATATTACGTTATATTATAAGGTATTTTCAATGATAAACTACGATATATTAGAAGGCATTTTCAATTATACACTGCATGTTACGTTATATTATAAGGTATTTTCAATGATACACTGCATATTACGTTATATTATAAGGTATTTTCAATGATACACTGCATGTTACGTTATATTATAAGGTATTTTCAATGATACACTGCATATTCCGTTATATTATAAGGTATTTTCAATGATACACTACATATTACGTTATATTATAAGGTATTTTCAATGATACACTGCATATTACGTTATATTATAAGGTATTTTCAATGATACACTGCATATTACGATATGTAATAAGGTATTTTCAATGATACGCTGCATATTACGTTATATTATATGGTATTTTCATTGATACACTGCATATTACGTTAAATTATATGGTATTATCGTTGATAGACTGCATATTACGATACAGTATAAGGTATTTTCATTGATACACTGCATATTACGTTATATTATAAGGTATTTTCAATGATACACTGCATATTACGTTATATTATAAGGTATTTTCAATGATACACTGCATATTACGCTATATTATAAGGTATTTTCAATGATACACTGTATATTACGTTATATTACATGGTATTTTCTATGATACACTGCATATTACGTTATATTATAAGGTATTTTCAATGATACACTGCATATTACGTTATATTATAAGGTATTTTCAATGATACACTGCATATTACGTTATATTATAAGGTATTTTCAATGATACACTGTATATTACGTTATATTACATTTTATTTTCTATGATACACTGCATGTTACATTATATTATAAGGTATTTTCAATGATACACTGCATATTACGTTATATTATAAGGTATTTTCAATGATACACTGCATATTACGTTATATTATAATGTATTTTCAATGATACACTGCATATTACGTTATATTATAAGGTATTTTCAATGATACACAGGATATTACGCTATATTATAAGGTATTTTCAATGATACACTGCATGTTACGATATATTGTAAGGTATTTTCAATGATACACTGCATATTAAGTTATATTATAAGGTATTTTCAATGATACACTGCATGTTACGTTATATTATAAGGTATTTTCAATGATACACTGCATATTACGTTATATTATAAGGTATTTTCAATGATACACTACATATTACGTTATATTATAAGGTATTTTCAATGATACACTGCATATTACGTTATATTATAAGGTATTTTCAATGATACACTGCATATTACGATATGTAATAAGGTATTTTCAATGATACACTGCATATTACGTTATATTACATGGTATTTTCATTGATACACTGCATATTACGTTATATTACATGGTATTTTCAATGATACACTGCATATTACGTTATATTATAAGGTATTTTCAATGATACACTGCATATTACGTTATATTATAAGGTATTTTCAATGATAAACTACGATATATTAGAAGGCATTTTCAATTATACACTGCATGTTACGTTATATTATAAGGTATTTTCAATGATACACTGCATATTACGTTATATTATAAGGTATTTTCAATGATACACTGCATGTTACGTTATATTATAAGGTATTTTCAATGATACACTGCATATTACGTTATATTATAAGGTATTTTCAATGATACACTACATATTACGCTATATTATAAGGTATTTTCAATGATACACTGCATGTTACGCTATATTGTAAGGTATTTTCAATGATACACTGCATATTACGTTATATTATAAGGTATTTTCAATGATACACTGCATGTTACGTTATATTATAAGGTATTTTCAATGATACACTGCATATTACGTTATATTATAAGGTATTTTCAATGATAAACTACGATATATTATAAGGTATTTTCAATGATACACTGCATATTACGTCATATTATAAGTTATTTCCAATGATACAATGCAAATTACGTTATATTATAAGGTATTTTCAATGATATACCGTATATTACGTTATATTATAAGGTATTTTCAATGGTACACTACAAATTACGATATATTATAAGGTATTTTCAATGATAAACTACATATTACGATATATTATAAGGTACTTTCAATGATACACTGCATATTACGATATATTATAAGGCATTTTCAATGATATAACGTATATTACGTTGTAGTATAAGGTATTTTCAATGATACACTGCATATTACGTTATATTATAAGGCATTTTCAATGATACACTGCATATTACGTTTTATTATAAGGTATTTTCAATGATACACTGCATATTACGTTATATTATAAGGTATTTTCAATGATAAACTACGATATATTATAAGGTATTTTCAATGATACACTGCATATTTCGTTATATTATAAGGTATTTTCAATGATACACTGCATATTACGTTATATTATAAGGTATTTTCAATGATACACTGCATATTACGTTATATTATAAGGTATTTTCTAAGATACACTGCATATTACGTTATATTATAAGGTATTTTCAATGATAAACTACGATATATGATAAGGTATTTTCAATGATACACTGCATATTACGTTATATTATAAGGTATTTCCAATGATAAACTACATATTACGATATATTATAAGGTATTTTCAATGATACACTGCATATTACGTTATATTTTAAGGTTATTTGCAATGAAACACTGTATGTTACGTTATATTAAAAGGTATTTTCAATGATACACTGCATATTACGTTATATTATAATGAATTTTCAATGATACACTGCATATTACGTTATATTATAAGGTTATTTGCAACGAAACACTGCATATTACGTTATATTATAAGGAATTTTCAATGATAAACTACGATATAATATAAGGTATTTTCAATGATACACTACATATTACGTCATATTATAAGTTATTTCCAATGATACACTGCATATTACGTTATATTATAAGGTATTTTCAATGATAAACTACGATATATTATAAGGTATTTTCAATGATACACTGCATATTTCGTTATATTATAAGGTATTTTCAATTATACACTACAAATTATGATATATTATAAGGTACCTTCAATGATACACTACAAATTACGATATAGTATAAGGTATTTTCAATGATACACTGCATATTACGTTATATTATAAGGTATTTCCAGTGATAAACTACATACTACGATATATTATAAGGTATTGTCAATGATACACTGCATAATACGTTATATTATAAGGTTATTTGCAATGAAACACTGTATGTTACGTTATATTAAAAGGTATTTTCAATGATGCACTGCATATTACGTTATATTATAAGGAATTTTCAATGATACACTGCATATTACGTTATATTATAAGGTTATTTGCAATGAAACACTGCATATTACGTTATATTATAAGGAATTTTCAATGATAAACTACGATATAATATAAGGTATTTTCAATGATACACTACATATTACGTCATATTATAAGTTATTTCCAATGATACAATGCAAATTACGTTATATTATAAGGTGTTTTCAATGATAAACTACGATATATTATAAGGTATTTTCAATGATACACTGCATATTACGATATATTATAAGGTATTTTCAATGATACACTGCATATTACGTTATATTATATGGTATTTTCAATGATACACTGCATATTACGTTATATTATAAGGAATTTTCAATGATAAACTACGATATAATATAAGGTATTTTCAATGATACACTGCAGATTACGTTATATTATAAGGTATTCTCAATGATACACTGCATATTACGTTATATTATAAGGAATTCTCATTAATAAACTACGATATATTAGAAGGTATTTTCAATGATACACTGCATATTACGTAATATTATAAGGTATTCTCAATGATACACTGCATATTACGTTATATTATAAGGAATTCTCATTAATAAAATACGATATATTAGAAGGTATTTTCAATGATACACTGCATATTACGTCATATTATAAGGAATTTTCAATGATACACTGCATATTACGTTATATTATAAGGTTATTTGCAATGAAACACTGCATATTACGTTATATTATAAGGAATTTTCAATGATAAACTACGATATAATATAAGGTATTTCCAATGATACACTACATATTACGACATATTATAAGTTATTTCCAATGATACAATGCAAATTACGTTATGTTATAAGGTATTTACAATGATAAACTACATATTACGATATATTATAAGGTATTTTCAATGATATACTGTATATTACGTTGTAGTATAAGGTATTTTCAATGATACACTGCATATTACGTTATATTATAAGGAATTTTCAATGATAAACTACGATATAATATAAGGTATTTTCAATGATACACTGCATATTTCGTTATATTATAAGGTATTTTCAATTATACACTACAAATTACGATATATTATAAGGTACCTTCAATGATACACTACAAATTACGATATATTATAAGGTATTTTCAATGATACACTGCATATTACGTTATATTATAAGGTATTCTCAATGATACACTGCATATTACGTTATATTATAAGGAATTCTCATTAATAAACTACTATATATTAGAAGGTATTTTCAATGATACACTGCATATTACGTTTTATTATAAGGTGTTTTCAAAGATACACTGCATATTACGTTATATTATAAGGTATTTTCAATGATACACTACAAATTACGATATATTATAAGGTATTTTCAATGATAAACTACAAATTACGATATATTATAAGGTATCTTCAATGATAAACTACAAATTACGATATAATATAAGGTATTTTCAATGATACACTACATATTACGTCATATTATAAGTTATTTCCAATGATACAATGCAAATTACGTTATATTATAAGGTGTTTTCAATGATAAACTACGATATATTATAAGGTATTTTCAATGATACACTGCATATTACGTTATATTATAAGGAATTTTCAATGATAAACTACGATATAATATAAGGTATTTTCAATGATACACTGCATATTTCGTTATATTATAAGGTATTTTCAATTATACACTACAAATTACGATATATTATAAGGTACCTTCAATGATACACTACAAATTACGATATATTATAAGGTATTCTCAATGATACACTGCATATTTCGTTATATTATAAGGCATTTTCAATGATACACTGCATATTACGTTTTATTATAAGGTATTTTCAATGATAAACTACGATATATTATAAGGTATTTTCAATGATACACTGCATATTACGTTATATTATAAGGTATTCTCAATGATACACTGCATATTACGTTATATTATAAGGAATTCTCATTAATAAACTACTATATATTAGAAGGTATTTTCAATGATACACTGCATATTACGTTTTATTATAAGGTGTTTTCAATGATACACTGCATATTACGTTATATTATAAGGTATTTTCAATGATACACTACAAATTACGATATATTATAAGGTATTTTCAATGATAAACTACAAATTACGATATATTATAAGGTATCTTCAATGATAAACTACAAATTACGATATAATATAAGGTATTTTCAATGATACACTACATATTACATCATATTATAAGTTATTTCCAATGATACAATGCAAATTACGTTATATTATAAGGTGTTTTCAATGATAAACTACGATATATTATAAGGTATTTTCAATGATACACTGCATATTACGTTATATTATAAGGAATTTTCAATGATAAACTACGATATAATATAAGGTATTTTCAATGATACACTGCATATTTCGTTATATTATAAGGTATTTTCAATTATACACTACAAATTACGATATATTATAAGGTACCTTCAATGATACACTACAAATTACGATATATTATAAGGTATTCTCAATGATACACTGCATATTTCGTTATATTATAAGGCATTTTCAAAGGATACACTGCATATTACGTTTTATTATAAGGTATTTTCAATGATAAACTACGATATATTATAAGGTATTTTCAATGATACACTGCATATTTCGTTATATTATAAGGTATTTTCAATTATACACTACGAATTACGATATATTATAAGGTATCTTCAATGATACACTACAAATTACGATATATTATAAGGTATTTTCAATGATACACTGCATATTACGTTATATTATAAGGTATTCTCAATGATACACTGCATATTACGTTATATTATAAGGAATTCTCAATGATAAACTACGATATATTAGAAGGTATTTTCAATGATACACTGCATATTACGTCATATTATAAGGAATTTTCAATGATACACTGCATATTACGTTATATTATAAGGTTATTTGCAATGAAACACTGCATATTACGTTATATTATAAGGAATTTTCAATGATAAACTACGATATAATATAAGGTATTTCCAATGATACACTACATATTACGTCATATTATAAGTTATTTCCAATGATACAATGCAAATTACGTTATGTTATAAGGTATTTACAATGATAAACTACATATTACGATATATTATAAGGTATTTTCAATGATATACTGTATATTACGTTGTAGTATAAGGTATTTTCAATGATACACTGCATATTACGTCATATTAGATGGTATTGCCAATGATACACTGCATATTACGTTATATTATAAGGTATTTCCAATGATAAACTACATATTACGATATATTATAACGTATTTTCAATGATACACTGCATATTACGTTATATTATAAGGTTATTTGCAATGAAACACTGCATATTACGTTATATTATAAGGAATTTTCAATGATAAACTACGATATAATATAAGGTATTTTCAATGATACACTACATATTACGTCATATTATAAGTTATTTCCAATGATACAATGCAAATTACGTTATATTATAAGGTGTTTTCAATGATAAACTACGATATATTATAAGGTATTTTCAATGATACACTGCATATTACGATATATTATAAGGTATTTTCAATGATACACTGCATATTACGTTATATTATATGGTATTTTCAATGATACACTGCATATTACGTTATATTATAAGGAATTTTCAATGATAAACTACGATATAATATAAGGTATTTTCAATGATACACTGCATATTACGTCATATTATAAGGAATTTTCAATGATACACTGCATATTACGTTATATTATAAGGTTATTTGCAATGAAACACTGCATATTACGATATGTTATAAGGTATTTTCAATGGTACACTTCATATTACGTTATATTATAAGGTATTTTCAATGATACACTGCATATTACGTTATATTATAAGGTATTTTCAATGATAAACTACGATATATTAGAAGGTATTTTCAATGATACACTGCATATTACGATATGTAATAAGGTATTTTCAATGATATACTGTATATTACGTTGTAGTATAAGGTATTTTCAATGATACACTGCATATTACGTCATATTAGATGGTATTGCCAATGATACACTGCATATTACGTTATATTATAAGGTGTTTCCAAGGATAAACTACATATTACGATATATTATAAGGTATTTTCAATGATACACTGCATATTACGTTATATTATAAGGTTATTTGCAATGAAACACTGTATGTTACGTTATATTAAAAGGTATTTTCAATGATGCACTGCATATTACGTTATATTATAAGGAATTTTCAATGATACACTGCATATTACGTTATATTATAAGGAATTTTCAATGATAAACTACGATATAATATAAGGTATTTTCAATGATACACTACATATTACGTCATATTATAAGTTATTTCCAATGATACAATGCAAATTACGTTATATTATAAGGTGTTTTCAATGATAAACTACGATATATTATAAGGTATTTTCAATGATACACTGCATATTACGATATATTATAAGGTATTTTCAATGATACACTGCATATTACGTTATATTATATGGTATTTTCAATGATACGCTGCATATTACGTTATATTATAAGGAATTTTCAATGATAAACTACGATATAATATAAGGTATTTTCAATGATACACTGCAGATTACGTTATATTATAAGGTATTCTCAATGATACACTGCATATTACGTTATATTATAAGGAATTCTCATTAATAAACTACGATATATTAGAAGGTATTTTCAATGATACACTGCATATTACGTCATATTATAAGGCATTTTCAATGATACACTGCATATTACGTTATATTATAAGGTTATTTGCAATGAAACACTGCATATTACGTTATATTATAAGGAATTTTCAATGATAAACTACGATATAATATAAGGTATTTCCAATGATACACTACATATTACGACATATTATAAGTTATTTCCAATGATACAATGCAAATTACGTTATGTTATAAGGTATTTACAATGATAAACTACATATTACGATATATTATAAGGTTTTTTCAATGATATACTGTATATTACGTTGTAGTATAAGGTATTTTCAATGATACACTGCATATTACGTCATATTATAAGGAATTTTCAATGATAAACTACGATATAATATAAGGTATTTTCAATGATACACTACATATTACGTCATATTATAAGTTATTTCCAATGATACAATTCAAATTACGTTATATTATAAGGTATTCTCAATGATACACTGCATATTACGTTATGTTATAAGGTATTTACAATGATAAACTACATATTACGATATATTATAAGGTATTTTCAATGATATACTGTATATTACGTTGTAGTATAAGGTATTTTCAATGATACACTGCATATTACGTTATATTATAAGGTATTTTCAATGATACACTGCATATTACGTAATATTATAAGGTATTCTCAATGATACACTGCATATTACGTTATATTATAAGGAATTCTCATTAATAAAATACGATATATTAGAAGGTATTTTCAATGATACACTGCATATTACGTCATATTATAAGGAATTTTCAATGATACACTGCATATTACGTTATATTATAAGGTTATTTGCAATGAAACACTGCATATTACGTTATATTATAAGGAATTTTCAATGATAAACTACGATATAATATACGGTATTTCCAATGATACACTACATATTACGACATATTATAAGTTATTTCCAATGATACAATGCAAATTACGTTATGTTATAAGGTATTTACAATGATAAACTACATATTACGATATATTATAAGGTATTTTCAATGATAAACTACAAATTACGATATATTATAAGGTATCTTCAATGATACACTACAAATTACGATATATTATAAGGTATTTTCAATGATACACTGCATATTACGTTATATTATAAGGTATTCTCAATGATACACTGCATATTACGTTATATTATAAGGAATTCTCATTAATAAACTACGATATATTAGAAGGTATTTTCAATGATACACTGCATATTACGTGATATTATAAGGAATTTTCAATGATACACTGCATATTACGTTATATTATAAGGTTATTTGCAATGAAACACTGCATATTACGTTATATTATAAGGAATTTTCAATGATAAACTACGATATAATATAAGGTATTTCCAATGTTACACTACATATTACGACATATTATAAGTTATTTCCAATGATACACTGCATATTTCGTTATATTATAAGGCATTTTCAATGATACACAGCATATTACGTTTTATTATAAGGTGTTTTCAATGATACACTGCATATTACGTTATATTATAAGGTATTTTCAATGATACACTACAAATTACGATATATTATAAGGTATTTTCAATGATAAACTACAAATTACGATATATTATAAGGTATCTTCAATGATAAACTACAAATTACGATATAATATAAGGTATTTTCAATGATAAACTACAAATTATGATATATTATAAGGTATCTTCAATGATAAACTACAAATTACGATATAATATAAGGTATTTTCAATGATACACTACATATTACGTCATATTATAAGTTATTTCCAATGATACAATGCAAATTACGTTATATTATAAGGTGTTTTCAATGATAAACTACGATATATTATAAGGTATTTTCAATGATACACTGCATATTACGATATATTATAAGGTATTTTCAATGATACACTGCATATTACGTTATATTATAAGGTATTTTCAATGATACACTGCATATTACGTTATATTATAAGGAATTTTCAATGATAAACTACGATATAATATAAGGTATTTTCAATGATACACTGCATATTTCGTTATATTATAAGGTTTTTTCAATTATACACTACAAATTACGATATATTATAAGGTACCTTCAATGATACACTACAAATTACGATATATTATAAGGTATTTTCAATGATACACTGCATATTACGTTATATTATAAGGTATTCTCAATGATACACTGCATATTACGTTATATTATAAGGAATTCTCATTAATAAACTACGATATATTAGAAGGTATTTTCGATGATACACTGCATATTACGTCATATTATAAGGAATTTTCAATGATACACTGCATATTACGTTATATTATAAGGTATTTTCAATGATACACTACAAATTACGATATATTATAAGGTATTTTCAATGATAAACTACAAATTACGATATATTATAAGGTATCTTCAATGATACACTACAAATTACGATATATTATAAGGTATCTTCAATGATACACTACAAATTACGATATATTATCAGGTATTTTCAATGATACACTGCATATTACGTTATATTATAAGGTATTCTCAATGATACACTGCATATTACGTTATATTATAAGGAATTCTCATTAATAAAATACGATATATTAGAAGGTATTTTCAATGATACAGTGCATATTACGTCATATTATAAGGAATTTTCAATGATAAACTACGATATAATATAAGGTATTTTCAATGATACACTACATATTACGTCATATTATAAGTTATTTCCAATGATACAATGCAAATTACGTTATATTATAAGGTATTTTCAATGATACACTGCATATTTCGTTATATTATACGGCATTTTCAATGATACACTGCATATTACGTTTTATTATAAGGTATTTTCAATGATACACTGCATATTACGTTATATTATAAGGTATTTTCAATGATACACTACAAATTACGATATATTATAAGGTATTTTCAATGATAAACTACAAATTACGATATATTATAAGGTATCTTCAATGATACACTACAAATTACGATATATTATCAGGTATTTTCAATGATACACTGCATATTACGTTATATTCTAAGGTATTCTCAATGATACACTGCATATTACGTTATATTATAAGGAATTCTCATTAATAAAATACGATATATTAGAAGGTATTTTCAATGATACAGTGCATATTACGTCATATTATAAGGAATTTTCAATGATACACTGCATATTACGTTATATTATAAGGTATTTTCAATGATACACTACAAATTACGATATATTATAAGGTATTTTCAATGATAAACTACAAATTACGATATATTATAAGGTATCTTCAATGATAAACTACAAATTACGATATAATATAAGGTATTTCCAATGATACACTACATATTACGTCATATTATAAGTTATTTCCAATGATACAATGCAAATTACGTTATGTTATAAGGTATTTTCAATGATAAACTACAAATTACGATATATTATAAGGTATCTTCAATGATAAACTACAAATTACGATATAATATAAGGTATTTTCAATGATAAACTACAAATTACGATATATTATAAGGTATCTTCAATGATAAACTACAAATTACGATATAATATAAGGTATTTTCAATGATACACTACATATTACGTCATATTATAAGTTATTTCCAATGATACAATGCAAATTACGTTATATTATAAGGTGTTTTCAATGATAAACTACGATATATTATAAGGTATTTTCAATGATACACTGCATATTACGATATATTATAAGGTATTTTCAATGATACACTGCATATTACGTTATATTATAAGGTATTTTCAATGATACACTGCATATTACGTTATATTATAAGGAATTTTCAATGATAAACTACGATATAATATAAGGTATTTTCAATGATACACTACAAATTACGATATATTATAAGGTATTTTCAATGATAAACTACAAATTACGATATATTATAAGGTATCTTCAATGATACACTACAAATTACGATATATTATAAGGTATTTTCAATGATACACTGCATATTACGTTATATTATAAGGTATTCTCAATGATACACTGCATATTACGTTATATTATAAGGAATTCTCATTAATAAACTACGATATATTAGAAGGTATTTTCAATGATACACTGCATATTACGTCATATTATAAGGAATTTTCAATGATACACTGCATATTACGTTATATTATAAGGTTATTTGCAATGAAACACTGCATATTACGTTATATTATAAGGAATTTTCAATGATAAACTACGATATAATATAAGGTATTTCCAATGATACACTACATATTACGACATATTATAAGTTATTTCCAATGATACAATGCAAATTACGTTATGTTATAAGGTATTTACAATGATAAACTACATATTACGATATATTATAAGGTTTTTTCAATGATATACTGTATATTACGTTGTAGTATAAGGTATTTTCAATGATAAACTACAAATTACGATATATTATAAGGTATCTTCAATGATAAACTACAAATTACGATATAATATAAGGTATTTTCAATGATAAACTACAAATTATGATATATTATAAGGTATCTTCAATGATAAACTACAAATTACGATATAATATAAGGTATTTTCAATGATACACTACATATTACGTCATATTATAAGTTATTTCCAATGATACAATGCAAATTACGTTATATTATAAGGTGTTTTCAATGATAAACTACGATATATTATAAGGTATTTTCAATGATACACTGCATATTACGATATATTATAAGGTATTTTCAATGATACACTGCATATTACGTTATATTATAAGGTATTTTCAATGATACACTGCATATTACGTTATATTATAAGGAATTTTCAATGATAAACTACGATATAATATAAGGTATTTTCAATGATACACTGCATATTTCGTTATATTATAAGGTTTTTTCAATTATACACTACAAATTACGATATATTATAAGGTACCTTCAATGATACACTACAAATTACGATATATTATAAGGTATTTTCAATGATACACTGCATATTACGTTATATTATAAGGTATTCTCAATGATACACTGCATATTACGTTATATTATAAGGAATTCTCATTAATAAACTACGATATATTAGAAGGTATTTTCGATGATACACTGCATATTACGTCATATTATAAGGAATTTTCAATGATACACTGCATATTACGTTATATTATAAGGAATTTTCAATGATACACTGCATATTACTTTATATTATAAGGTTATTTGCAATGAAACACTGCATATTACGTTATATTATAAGGAATTTTCAATGATAAACTACGATATAATATAAGGTATTTTCAATGATACACTACATATTACGTCATATTATAAGTTATTTCCAATGATACAATGCAAATTACGTTATGTTATAAGGAATTTTCAATGATAAACTACGATATAATATAAGGTATTTCCAATGATACACTACAAATTACGATATATTATAAGGTATTTTCAATGATAAACTACAAATTACGATATATTATAAGGTATCTTCAATGATACACTACAAATTACGATATATTATCAGGTATTTTCAATGATACACTGCATATTACGTTATATTATAAGGTATTCTCAATGATACACTGCATATTACGTTATATTATAAGGAATTCTCATTAATAAAATACGATATATTAGAAGGTATTTTCAATGATACAGTGCATATTACGTCATATTATAAGGAATTTTCAATGATACACTGCATATTACGTTATATTATAAGGTATTTTCAATGATACACTACAAATTACGATATATTATAAGGTATTTTCAATGATAAACTACAAATTACGATATATTATAAGGTATCTTCAATGATAAACTACAAATTACGATATAATATAAGGTATTTCCAATGATACACTACATATTACGTCATATTATAAGTTATTTCCAATGATACAATGCAAATTACGTTATGTTATAAGGTATTTTCAATGATAAACTACAAATTACGATATATTATAAGGTATCTTCAATGATAAACTACAAATTACGATATAATATAAGGTATTTTCAATGATAAACTACAAATTACGATATATTATAAGGTATCTTCAATGATAAACTACAAATTACGATATAATATAAGGTATTTTCAATGATACACTACATATTACGTCATATTATAAGTTATTTCCAATGATACAATGCAAATTACGTTATATTATAAGGTGTTTTCAATGATAAACTACGATATATTATAAGGTATTTTCAATGATACACTGCATATTACGATATATTATAAGGTATTTTCAATGATACACTGCATATTACGTTATATTATAAGGTATTTTCAATGATACACTGCATATTACGTTATATTATAAGGAATTTTCAATGATAAACTACGATATAATATAAGGTATTTTCAATGATACACTACAAATTACGATATATTATAAGGTATTTTCAATGATAAACTACAAATTACGATATATTATAAGGTATCTTCAATGATACACTACAAATTACGATATATTATAAGGTATTTTCAATGATACACTGCATATTACGTTATATTATAAGGTATTCTCAATGATACACTGCATATTACGTTATATTATAAGGAATTCTCATTAATAAACTACGATATATTAGAAGGTATTTTCAATGATACACTGCATATTACGTCATATTATAAGGAATTTTCAATGATACACTGCATATTACGTTATATTATAAGGTTATTTGCAATGAAACACTGCATATTACGTTATATTATAAGGAATTTTCAATGATAAACTACGATATAATATAAGGTATTTCCAATGATACACTACATATTACGACATATTATAAGTTATTTCCAATGATACAATGCAAATTACGTTATGTTATAAGGTATTTACAATGATAAACTACATATTACGATATATTATAAGGTTTTTTCAATGATATACTGTATATTACGTTGTAGTATAAGGTATTTTCAATGATACACTGCATATTACGTCATATTAGATGGTACTGCCAATGATACACTGCATATTACGTTATATTATAAGGTATTTCCAATGATAAACTACATATTACGATATATTATAAGGTATTTTCAATGATACACTGCATATTACGTTATATTATAAGGTTATTTGCAATGAAACACTGTATGTTACGTTATATTAAAAGGTATTTTCAATGATGCACTGCATATTACGTTATATTATAAGGAATTTTCAATGATACACTGCATATTACGTTATATTATAAGGTTATTTGCAATGAAACACTGCATATTACGTTATATTATAAGGAATTTTCAATGATAAACTACGATATAATATAAGGTATTTTCAATGATACACTACATATTACGTCATATTATAAGTTATTTCCAATTATACAATGCAAATTACGTTATATTATAAGGAATTTTAAATGATAAACTACGATATATTATAATTTATTTTCAATGATACACTTCATATTTCGTTATATTATAAGGCATTTTCAATGATACACAGCATATTACGTTTTATTATAAGGTGTTTTCAATGATACACTGCATATTACGTTATATTATAAGGTATTTTCAATGATACACTACAAATTACGATATATTATAAGGTATTTTCAATGATAAACTACAAATTACGATATATTATAAGGTATCATCAATGATAAACTACAAATTACGATATAATATAAGGTATTTTCAATGATAAACTACAAATTACGATATATTATAAGGTATCTTCAATGATAAACTACAAATTACGATATAATATAAGGTATTTTCAATGATACACTACATATTACGTCATATTATAAGTTATTTCCAATGATACAATGCAAATTACGTTATATTATAAGGTGTTTTCAATGATAAACTACGATATATTATAAGGTATTTTCAATGATACACTGCATATTACGATATATTATAAGGTATTTTCAATGATACACTGCATATTACGTTATATTATAAGGTATTTTCAATGATACACTGCATATTACGTTATATTATAAGGAATTTTCAATGATAAACTACGATATAATATAAGGTATTTTCAATGATACACTGCATATTTCGTTATATTATAAGGTTTTTTCAATTATACACTACAAATTACGATATATTAGAAGGTATTTTCGATGATACACTGCATATTACGTCATATTATAAGGAATTTTCAATGATACACTGCATATTACGTTATATTATAAGGAATTTTCAATGATACACTGCATATTACTTTATATTATAAGGTTATTTGCAATGAAACACTGCATATTACGTTATATTATAAGGAATTTTCAATGATAAACTACGATATAATATAAGGTATTTTCAATGATACACTACATATTACGTCATATTATAAGTTATTTCCAATGATACAATGCAAATTACGTTATATTATAAGGTATTTTCAATGATAAACTACGATATATTATAAGGTATTTTCAATGATACACTGCATATTTCGTTATATTATACGGCATTTTCAATGATACACTGCATATTACGTTTTATTATAAGGTATTTTCAATGATACACTGCATATTACGTTATATTATAAGGTATTTTCAATGATACACTACAAATTACGATATATTATAAGGTATTTTCAATGATAAACTACAAATTACGATATATTATAAGGTATCTTCAATGATACACTACAAATTACGATATATTATCAGGTATTTTCAATGATACACTGCATATTACGTTATATTATAAGGTATTCTCAATGATACACTGCATATTACGTTATATTATAAGGAATTCTCATTAATAAAATACGATATATTAGAAGGTATTTTCAATGATACAGTGCATATTACGTCATATTATAAGGAATTTTCAATGATACACTGCATATTACGTTATATTATAAGGTATTTTCAATGATACACTACAAATTACGATATATTATAAGGTATTTTCAATGATAAACTACAAATTACGATATATTATAAGGTATCTTCAATGATAAACTACAAATTACGATATAATATAAGGTATTTCCAATGATACACTACATATTACGTCATATTATAAGTTATTTCCAATGATACAATGCAAATTACGTTATGTTATAAGGTATTTACAATGATAAACTACATATTACGATATATTATAAGGTATTTTCAATGATATACTGTATATTACGTTGTAGTATAAGGTATTTTCAATGATACACTGCATATTACGTCATATTAGATGGTATTGCCAATGATACAATGCAAATTACGTTATGTTATAAGGTATTTACAATGATAAACTACATATTACGATATATTATAAGGTATTTTCAATGATATACTGTATATTACGTTGTAGTATAAGGTATTTTCAATGATGCACTGCATATTACGATATATTATAAGGAATTGTCAATGATACACTGCATATTACGTTATATTATAAGGTTATTTGCAATGATAAACTACAAATTACGATATATTATAAGGTATCTTCAATGATAAACTACAAATTACGATATAATATAAGGTATTTTCAATGATACACTACATATTGCGTCATATTATAAGTTATTTCCAATGATACAATGCAAATTACGTTATATTATAAGGTATTTTCAATGATAAACTACGATATATTATAAGGTATTTTCAATAATACACTGCATATTTCGTTATATTATAAGGCATTTTCAATGATACACTGCATATTACGTTTTATTATAAGGTGTTTTCAATGATACACTGCATATTACGTTATATTATAAGGTATTTTCAATGATACACTACAAATTACGATATATTATAAGGTATTTTCAATGATAAACTACAAATTACGATATATTATAAGGTATCTTCAATGATAAACTACAAATTACGATATAATATAAGGTATTTCCAATGATACACTACATATTACGTCATATTATAAGTTATTTCCAATGATACAATGCAAATTACGTTATGTTATAAGGTATTTACAATGATAAACTACATATTACGATATATTATAAGGTATTTTCAATGATATACTGTATATTACGTTGTAGTATAAGGTATTTTCAATGATACACTGCATATTACGTCATATTAGATGGTATTGCCAATGATACAATGCAAATTACGTTATGTTATAAGGTATTTACAATGATAAACTACATATTACGATATATTATAAGGTATTTTCAATGATATACTGTATATTACGTTGTAGTATAAGGTATTTTCAATGATGCACTGCATATTACGTTATATTATAAGGAATTGTCAATGATACACTGCATATTACGTTATATTATAAGGTTATTTGCAATGATAAACTACATATTACGATATATTATAAGGTATCTTCAATGATAAACTACAAATTACGATATAATATAAGGTATTTTCAATGATACACTACATATTACGTCATATTATAAGTTATTTCCAATGATACAATGCAAATTACGTTATATTATAAGGTGTTTTTAATGATAAACTACGATATATTATAAGGTATTTTCAATGATACACTGCATATTACGATATATTATAAGGTATTTTCAATGATACACTGCATATTACGTTATATTATAAGGAATTTTCAATGATAAACTACGATATAATATAAGGTATTTTCAATGATACACTGCATATTTCGTTATATTATAAGGTATTTTCAATTATACACTACAAATTACGATATATTATAAGGTACCTTCAATGATACACTACAAATTACGATATATTATAAGGTATTTTCAATGATAAACTACAAATTACGATATATTATAAGGTATCTTCAATGATACACTACAAATTACGATATATTATAAGGTATTTTCAATGATACACTGCATATTACGTTATATTATAAGGTATTTTCAATGATACACTGCATATTACGTTATATTATAAGGTATTTTCAATGATACACTACAAATTACGATATATTATAAGGTATTTTCAATGATAAACTACAAATTACGATATATTATAAGGTATCTTCAATGATAAACTACAAATTACGATATAATATAAGGTACCTTCAATGATACACTACAAATTACGATATATTATAAGGTATTTTCAATGATAAACTACAAATTACGATATATTATAAGGTATCTTCAATGATACACTACAAATTACGATATATTATAAGGTATTTTCAATGATACACTGCATATTACGTTATATTATAAGGTATTTTCAATGATACACTGCATATTACGTTATATTATAAGGTATTTTCAATGATACACTACAAATTACGATATATTATAAGGTATTTTCAATGATACACTGCATATTACGTAATATTATAAGGTATTCTCAATGATACACTGCATATTACGTTATATTATAAGGAATTCTCATTAATAAAATACGATATATTAGATGGTATCTTCAATGATAAACTACAAATTACGATATAATATAAGGTATTTTCAATGATACACTACATATTACGTCATATTATAAGTTATTTCCAATGATACGATGCAAATTACGTTATATTATAAGGTGTTTTCAATGATAAACTACGATATAATATAAGGTATTTTCAATGATACACTACTTATTACGTCATATTATAAGTTATTTCCAATGATACAATGCAAATTACGTTATATTTTAAGGTATTTTCAATGATAAACTACGATATATTATAATGTATTTTCAATGATACGCTGCATATTTCGTTATATTATAAGGCATTTTCAATGATACACTGCATATTACGTTTTATTATAAGGTATTTTCAATGATACACTGCATATTACGTTATATTATAAGGTATTTTCAACGATACACTACAAATTACGATATATTATAAGGTATTTTCAATGATAAACTACAAATTACGATATATTATAAGGTATCTTCAATGATACACTACAAATTACGATATATTATAAGGTATTTTCAATGATACACTGCATATTACGTAATATTATAAGTTATTTCCAATGATTCAATGCAAATTACGTTATGTTATAAGGTATTTACAATGATAAACTACATATTACGATATATTATAAGGTATTTTCAATGATATACTGTATATTACGTTGTAGTATAAGGTATTTTCAATGATACACTGCATATTACGTCATATTAGATGGTATTGCCAATGATACAATGCAAATTACGTTATGTTATAAGGTTATTTGCAATGAAACACTGCATATTACGTTATATTATAAGGAATTTTCAATGATAAACTACGTTATAATATAAGGTATTTCCAATGATACACTACATATTACGACATATTATAAGTTATTTCCAATGATACAATGCAAATTACGTTATGTTATAAGGTATTTACAATGATAAACTACATATTACGCTATATTATAAGGTATTTTCAATGATATACTGCATATTACGCTATATTATAAGGTATTTTCAATGATACACTGCATATTACGTTATATTATAAGGTATTTTCAATGATACACTGTATATTACTGTTATATTATAAGGTATTTTCAATGATACACTGCATATTTCGTTATATTATACGGCATTTTCAATGATACACTGCATATTACGTTTTATTATAAGGTATTTTCAATGATACACTGCATATTACGTTATATTATAAGGTATTTTCAATGATACACTACAAATTACGATATATTATAAGGTATTTTCAATGATAAACTACAAATTACGATATATTATAAGGTATCTTCAATGATACACTACAAATTACGATATATTATCAGGTATTTTCAATGATACACTGCATATTACGTTATATTATAAGGTATTCTCAATGATACACTGCATATTACGTTATATTATAAGGAATTCTCATTAATAAAATACGATATATTAGAAGGTATTTTCAATGATACAGTGCATATTACGTCATATTATAAGGAATTTTCAATGATAAACTACGATATAATATAAGGTATTTTCAATGATACACTACTTATTACGTCATATTATAAGTTATTTCCAATGATACAATGCAAATTACGTTATATTATAAGGTATTTTCAATGATAAACTACGATATATTATAAGGCATTTTCAATGATACACTGCATATTTCGTTATATTATAAGGCATTTTCAATGATACACAGCATATTACGTTTTATTATAAGGTGTTTTCAATGATACACTGCATATTACGTTATATTATAAGGTATTTTCAATGATACACTACAAATTACGATATATTATAAGGTATTTTCAATGATAAACTACAAATTACGATATATTATAAGGTATCTTCAATGATAAACTACAAATTACGATATAATATAAGGTATTTTCAATGATAAACTACAAATTACGATATATTATAAGGTATCTTCAATGATAAACTACAAATTACGATATAATATAAGGTATTTTCAATGATACACTACATATTACGTCATATTATAAGTTATTTCCAATGATACAATGCAAATTACGTTATATTATAAGGTGTTTTCAATGATAAACTACGATATATTATAAGGTATTTTCAATGATACACTGCATATTACGATATATTATAAGGTATTTTCAATGATACACTGCATATTACGTTTTATTATAAGGTGTTTTCAATGATACACTGCATATTACGTTATATTATAAGGTATTTCCAATGATACACTGCATATTACGTTATATTATAAGGTGTTTTCAATGATAAACTACGATATAATATAAGGTATTTTCAATGATACACTACTTATTACGTCATATTATAAGTTATTTCCAATGATACAATGCAAATTACGTTATATTATAAGGTATTTTCAATGATAAACTACGATATATTATAATGTATTTTCAATGATACGCTGCATATTTCGTTATATTATAAGGCATTTTCAATGATACACTGCATATTACGTTTTATTATAAGGTATTTTCAATGATACACTGCATATTACGTTATATTATAAGGTATTTTCAACGATACACTACAAATTACGATATATTATAAGGTATTTTCAATGATAAACTACATATTACGATATATTATAAGGTATTTTCAATGATATACTGTATATTACGTTGTAGTATAAGGTATTTTCAATGATACACTGCATATTACGTCATATTAGATGGTATTGCCAATGATACAATGCAAATTACGTTATGTTATAAGGTTATTTGCAATGAAACACTGCATATTACGTTATATTATAAGGTATCTTCAATGATAAACTACAAATTACGATATAATATAAGGTATTTTCAATGATACACTACATATTACGTCATATTATAAGTTATTTCCAATGATACAATGCAAATTACGTTATATTATAAGGTGTTTTCAATGATAAACTACGATATATTATAAGGTATTTTCAATGATACACTGCATATTACGATATATTATAAGGTATTTTCAATGATACACTGCATATTACGTTTTATTATAAGGTGTTTTCAATGATACACTGCATATTACGTTATATTATAAGGTATTTTCAATGATAAACTACAAATTACGATATATTATAAGGTATCTTCAATGATAAACTACAAATTACGATATAATATAAGGTATTTTCAATGATACACTACATATTACGTCATATTATAAGTTATTTCCAATGATACAATGCAAATTACGTTATATTATAAGGTGTTTTCAATGATAAACTACGATATATTATAAGGTATTTTCAATGATACACTGCATATTACGATATATTATAAGGTATTTTCAATGATACACTGCATATTACGTTTTATTATAAGGTGTTTTCAATGATACACTGCATATTACGTTATATTATAAGGTATTTTCAATGATACACTGCATATTACGTTATATTATAAGGTATTTTCAATGATACACTACAAATTACGATATATTATAAGGTATTTTCAATGATAAACTACAAATTACGATATATTATAAGGTATCTTCAATGATAAACTACAAATTACGATATAATATAAGGTATTTTCAATGATAAACTACAAATTACGATATATTATAAGGTATTTTCAATGATACACTGCATATTACGTAATATTATAAGGTATTCTCAATGATACACTGCATATTACGTTATATTATAAGGAATTCTCATTAATAAAATACGATATATTAGATGGTATCTTCAATGATAAACTACAAATTACGATATAATATAAGGTATTTTCAATGATACACTACATATTACGTCATATTATAAGTTATTTCCAATGATACAATGCAAATTACGTTATATTATAAGGTGTTTTCAATGATAAACTACGATATAATATAAGGTATTTTCAATGATACACTACTTATTACGTCATATTATAAGTTATTTCCAATGATACAATGCAAATTACGTTATATTATAAGGTATTTTCAATGATAAACTACGATATATTATAATGTATTTTCAATGATACGCTGCATATTTCGTTATATTATAAGGCATTTTCAATGATACACTGCATATTACGTTTTATTATAAGGTATTTTCAATGATACACTGCATATTACGTTATATTATAAGGTATTTTCAACGATACACTACAAATTACGATATATTATAAGGTATTTTCAATGATAAACTACAAATTACGATATATTATAAGGTATCTTCAATGATACACTACAAATTACGATATATTATAAGGTATTTTCAATGATACACTGCATATTACGTAATATTATAAGGTATTCTCAATGATACACTGCATATTACGTTATATTATAAGGAATTCTCATTAATAAAATACGATATATTAGAAGGTATTTTCAATGATACACTGCATATTACGTCATATTATAAGGAATTTTCAATGATACACTGCATATTACGTTATATTATAAGGTTATTTGCAATGAAACACTGCATATTACGTTATATTATAAGGAATTTTCAATGATAAACTACGATATAATATAAGGTATTTCCAATGATACACTACATATTACGACATATTATAAGTTATTTCCAATGATACAATGCAAATTACGTTATGTTATAAGGTATTTACAATGATAAACTACATATTACGATATATTATAAGGTATTTTCAATGATATACTGTATATTACGTTGTAGTATAAGGTATTTTCAATGATACACTGCATATTACGTCATATTGGATAATATTGCCAACGATACACTGCATATTACGTTATATTATAAGGTATTTCCAATGATAAACTACATATTACGATATATTATAAGGTATTTTCAATGATATACTGTATATTACGTTGTAGTATAAGGTATTTTCAATGATACACTGCATATTACGTCATATTAGATGGTATTGCCAATGATACACTGCATATTACGTTATATTATAAGGTTATTTTCAATGAAACACTGTATGTTACGTTATATTAAAAGGTATTTTCAATGATGCACTGCATATTACGTTATATTATAAGGAATTTTCAATGATACACTGCATATTACGTTATATTATAAGGAATTTTCAATGATAAACTACAAATGACGATATATTATAAGGTATTTTCAATGATAAACTACAAATTACGATATATTATAAGGTATGGTCAATGATACACTGCATATTAGGTTATATTATAAGGTATTTTCAATGATACACTGCATATTACGTAATATTATAAGGTATTCTCAATGATACACTGCATATTACGTTATATTATAAGGAATTCTCATTAATAAAATACGATATATTAGAAGGTATTTTCAATGATACACTGCATATTACGTCATATTATAAGGAATTTTCAATGATACACTGCATATTACGTTATATTATAAGGTTATTTGCAATGAAACACTGCATATTACGTTATATTATAAGGAATTTTCAATGATAAACTACGATATAATATAAGGTATTTCCAATGATACACTACATATTACGACATATTATAAGTTATTTCCAATGATACAATGCAAATTACGTTATGTTATAAGGTATTTACAATGATAAACTACATATTACGATATATTATAAGGTATTTTCAATGATATACTGTATATTACGTTGTAGTATAAGGTATTTTCAATGATACACTGCATATTACGTCATATTGGATAATATTGCCAACGATACACTGCATATTACGTTATATTATAAGGTATTTCCAATGATAAACTACATATTACGATATATTATAAGGTATTTTCAATGATATACTGTATATTACGTTGTAGTATAAGGTATTTTCAATGATACACTGCATATTACGTCATATTAGATGGTATTGCCAATGATACACTGCATATTACGTTATATTATAAGGTATTTTCAATGATACACTGCATATTACGTTATATTATAAGGTATTTTCAACGATACACTACAAATTACGATATATTATAAGGTATTTTCAATGATAAACTACAAATTACGATATATTATAAGGTATCTTCAATGATACACTACAAATTACGTCATATTATAAGTTATTTCCAATGATACAATGCAAATTACGTTATATTATATAGTATTTTCAATGATAAACTACGATATATTATAAGGTATTTTCAATAATACACTGCATATTTCGTTATATTATAAGGCATTTTCAATGATACACTGCATATTACGTTTTATTATAAGGTGTTTTCAATGATACACTGCATATTACGTTATATTATAAGGTATTTTCAATGATACACTACAAATTACGAAATATTATAAGGTATTTTCAATGATAAACTACAAATTACGATATATTATAAGGTATCTTCAATGATAAACTACAAATTACGATATATTATAAGGTATTTTCAATGATATACTGTATATTACGTTGTAGTATAAGGTATTTTCAATGATACACTGCATATTACGTCATATTAGATGGTATTGCCAATGATACACTGCATATTACGTTATATTATAAGGTTATTTTCAATGAAACACTGTATGTTACGTTATATTAAAAGGTATTTTCAATGATACACTACATATTATGGTATGTTATAAGGTATTTTCAATGATACACTGCATATTTCGTTATATTATAAGGAATTTTCAATGATAAACTACAAATGACGATATATTATAAGGTATTTTCAATGATAAACTACAAATTACGATATATTATAAGGTATTTTCAATGATAAACTACAAATTACGATATAATATAAGGTATTTCCAATGATACACTACATATTACGTCATATTATAAGTTATTTCCAATGATACAATGCAAATTACGTTATATTATATAGTATTTTCAATGATAAACTACGATATATTATAAGGTATTTTCAATAATACACTGCATATTTCGTTATATTATAAGGTATTTTCAATGATACACTGCATATTACGTTGTATTGTAACGTATTTTCAATGATACACTGCATATTTCGTTATATTATAAGGAATTTTCAATGATAAACTACAAATGACGATATATTATAAGGTATTTTCAATGATAAACTACAAATTACGATATATTATAAGGTATTTTCAATGATAAACTACAAATTACGATATAATATAAGGTATTTCCAATGATACACTACATATTACGTCATATTATAAGTTATTTCCAATGATACAATGCAAATTACGTTATATTATAAGGTATTTTCAATGATAAACTACGATATATTATAAGGTATTTTCAATAATACACTGCATATTTCGTTATATTATAAGGCATTTTCAATGATACACTGCATATTACGTTTTATTATAAGGTGTTTTCAATGATACACTGCATATTACGTTATATTATAAGGTATTTTCAATGATACACTACAAATTACGATATATTATAAGGTATTTTCAATGATAAACTACAAATTACGATATATTATAAGGTACCTTCAATGATAAACTACAAATTACGATATAATATAAGGTATTTCCAATGATACACTACATATTACGTCATATTATAAGTTATTTCCAATGATACAATGCAAATTACGTTATGTTATAAGGTATTTACAATGATAAACTACATATTACGATATATTATAAGGTATTTTCAATGATATACTGTATATTACGTTGTAGTATAAGGTATTTTCAATGATACACTGCATATTACGTCATATTAGATGGTATTGCCAATGATACACTGCATATTATGTTATATTATAAGGTTATTTTCAATGAAACACTGTATGTTACGTTATATTAAAAGGTATTTTCAATGATGCACTGCATATTACGTTATATTATAAGGTATTTTCAATGATACACTGCATATTACGTTATATTATAAGGAATTTTCAATGATAAACTACAAATGACGATATATTATAAGGTATTTTCAATGATAAACTACAAATTACGATATATTATAAGGTATCTTCAATGATAAACTACAAATTACGATATAATATAAGGTATTTCCAATGATACACTACATATTACGTCATATTATAAGTTATTTCCAATGATACAATGCAAATTACGTTATATTATAAGGTATTTTCAATGATAAACTACGATATATTATAAGGTATTTTCAATAATACACTGCATATTTCGTTATATTAGAAGGTATTTTCAATGATACACTGCATATTACGTCATATTATAAGGAATTTTCAATGATACACTGCATATTACGTTATATTATAAGGTTATTTGCAATGAAACACTGCATATTACGTTATATTATAAGGAATTTTCAATGATAAACTACGATATAATATAAGGTATTTCCAATGATACACTACATATTACGACATATTATAAGTTATTTCCAATGATACAATGCAAATTACGTTATGTTATAAGGTATTTACAATGATAAACTACATATTACGATATATTATAAGGTATTTTCAATGATATACTGTATATTACGTTGTAGTATAAGGTATTTTCAATGATACACTGCATATTACGTCATATTGGATAATATTGCCAACGATACACTGCATATTACGTTATATTATAAGGTATTTCCAATGATAAACTACATATTACGATATATTATAAGGTATTTTCAATGATATACTGTATATTACGTTGTAGTATAAGGTATTTTCAATGATACACTGCATATTACGTCATATTAGATGGTATTGCCAATGATACACTGCATATTACGTTTTATTATAAGGTATTTTCAATGATACACTGCATATTACGTTATATTATAAGGTATTTTCAACGATACACTACAAATTACGATATATTATAAGGTATTTTCAATGATAAACTACAAATTACGATATATTATAAGGTATCTTCAATGATACACTACAAATTACGTCATATTATAAGTTATTTCCAATGATACAATGCAAATTACGTTATATTATATAGTATTTTCAATGATAAACTACGATATATTATAAGGTATTTTCAATAATACACTGCATATTTCGTTATATTATAAGGCATTTTCAATGATACACTGCATATTACGTTTTATTATAAGGTGTTTTCAATGATACACTGCATATTACGTTATATTATAAGGTATTTTCAATGATACACTACAAATTACGAAATATTATAAGGTATTTTCAATGATAAACTACAAATTACGATATATTATAAGGTATCTTCAATGATAAACTACAAATTACGATATATTATAAGGTATTTTCAATGATATACTGTATATTACGTTGTAGTATAAGGTATTTTCAATGATACACTGCATATTACGTCATATTAGATGGTATTGCCAATGATACACTGCATATTACGTTATATTATAAGGTTATTTTCAATGAAACACTGTATGTTACGTTATATTAAAAGGTATTTTCAATGATGCACTGCATATTATGGTATGTTATAAGGTATTTTCAATGATACACTGCATATTTCGTTATATTATAAGGAATTTTCAATGATAAACTACAAATGACGATATATTATAAGGTATTTTCAATAATAAACTACAAATTACGATATATTATAAGGTATCTTCAATGATAAACTACAAATTACGATATAATATAAGGTATTTCCAATGATACACTACATATTACGTCATATTATAAGTTATTTCCAATGATACAATGCAAATTACGTTATATTATATAGTATTTTCAATGATAAACTACGATATATTATAAGGTATTTTCAATAATACACTGCATATTTCGTTATATTATAAGGTATTTTCAATGATACACTGCATATTACGTTGTATTGTAACGTATTTTCAATGATACACTGCATATTTCGTTATATTATAAGGAATTTTCAATGATAAACTACAAATGACGATATATTATAAGGTATTTTCAATGATAAACTACAAATTAACACATATTATAAGGTATGGTCAATGATAAACTACAAATTACGATATAATATAAGGTATTTCCAATGATACACTACATATTACGTCATATTATAAGTTATTTCCAATGATACAATGCAAATTACGTTATATTATAAGGTATTTTCAATGATAAACTACGATATATTATAAGGTATTTTCAATAATACACTGCATATTTCGTTATATTATAAGGCATTTTCAATGATACACTGCATATTACGTTTTATTATAAGGTGTTTTCAATGATACACTGCATATTACGTTATATTATAAGGTATTTTCAATGATACACTACAAATTACGATATATTATAAGGTATTTTCAATGATAAACTACAAATTACGATATATTATAAGGTACCTTCAATGATAAACTACAAATTACGATATAATATAAGGTATTTCCAATGATACACTACATATTACGTCATATTATAAGTTATTTCCAATGATACAATGCAAATTACGTTATGTTATAAGGTATTTACAATGATAAACTACATATTACGATATATTATAAGGTATTTTCAATGATATACTGTATATTACGTTGTAGTATAAGGTATTTTCAATGATACACTGCATATTACGTCATATTAGATGGTATTGCCAATGATACACTGCATATTATGTTATATTATAAGGTTATTTTCAATGAAACACTGTATGTTACGTTATATTAAAAGGTATTTTCAATGATGCACTGCATATTATGGTATGTTATAAGGTATTTTCAATGATACACTGCATATTTCGTTATATTATAAGGAATTTTCAATGATAAACTACAAATGACGATATATTATAAGGTATTTTCAATGATAAACTACAAATTACGATATATTATAAGGTATGGTCAATGATAAACTACAAATTACGATATAATATAAGGTATTTCCAATGATACACTACATATTACGTCATATTATAAGTTATTTCCAATGATACAATGCAAATTACGTTATATTATAAGGTATTTTCAATGATAAACTACGATATATTATAAGGTATTTTCAATAATACACTGCATATTTCGTTATATTATAAGGCATTTTCAATGATACACTGCATATTACGTTTTATTATAATGTGTTTTCAATGATACACTGCATATTACGTTATATTATAAGGTATTTTCAACGATACACTACAAATTACGATATATTATAAGGTATTTTCAATGATAAACTACAAATTACGATATATTATAAGGTATCTTCAATGATAAACTACAAATTACGATATAATATAAGGTATTTCCAATGATACACTACATATTACGTCATATTATAAGTTATTTCCAATGATACAATGCAAATTACGTTATGTTATAAGGTATTTACAATGATAAACTACATATTACGATATATTATAAGGTATTTTCAATGATATACTGTATATTACGTTGTAGTATAAGGTATTTTCAATGATACACTGCATATTACGTCATATTAGATGGTATTGCCAATGATACAATGCAAATTACGTTATGTTATAAGGTATTTACAATGATAAACTACATATTACGATATATTATAAGGTATTTTCAATGATATACTGTATATTACGTTGTAGTATAAGGTATTTTCAATGATGCACTGCATATTACGTCATATTATAAGTTATTTCCAATGATACAATGCAAATTACGTTATGTTATAAGGTATTTACAATGATAAACTACATATTACGATATATTATAAGGTATTTTCAATGATATACTGTATATTACGTTGTAGTATAAGGTATTTTCAATGATACACTGCATATTACGTCATATTAGATGGTATTGCCAATGATACAATGCAAATTACGTTATGTTATAAGGTATTTACAATGATAAACTACATATTACGATATATTATAAGGTATTTTCAATGATATACTGTATATTACGTTGTAGTATAAGGTATTTTCAATGATGCACTGCATATTACGTTATGTTATAAGGAATTTTCAATGATAAACTACGATATAATATAAGGTATTTCCAATGATACACTACATATTACGACATATTATAAGGTATTTTCAATGATAAACTACAAATTACGATATATTATAAGGTATCTTCAATGATAAACTACAAATTACGATATAATATAAGGTATTTCCAATGATACACTACATATTACGTCATATTATAAGTTATTTCCAATGATACAATGCAAATTACGTTATGTTATAAGGTATTTACAATGATAAACTACATATTACGATATATTATAAGGTATTTTCAATGATATACTGTATATTACGTTGTAGTATAAGGTATTTTCAATGATACACTGCATATTACGTCATATTAGATGGTATTGCCAATGATACAATGCAAATTACGTTATGTTATAAGGTATTTACAATGATAAACTACATATTACGATATATTATAAGGTATTTTCAATGATATACTGTATATTACGTTGTAGTATAAGGTATTTTCAATGATGCACTGCATATTACGTTATATTATAAGGAATTGTCAATGATACACTGCATATTACGTTATATTATAAGGTTATTTGCAATGATAAACTACAAATTACGATATATTATAAGGTATCTTCAATGATAAACTACAAATCACGATATAATATAAGGTATTTCCAATGATACACTACATATTACGTCATATTATAAGTTATTTCCAATGATACAATGCAAATTACGTTATGTTATAAGGTATTTACAATGATAAACTACATATTACGATATATTATAAGGTATTTTCAATGATATACTGTATATTACGTTGTAGTATAAGGTATTTTCAATGATACACTGCATATTACGTCATATTAGATGGTATTGCCAATGATACAATGCAAATTACGTTATGTTATAAGGTATTTCCAATGATAAACTACATATTACGATATATTATAAGGTATTTTCAATGATATACTGTATATTACGTTGTAGTATAAGGTATTTTCAATGATACACTGCATATTACGTCATATTAGATGGTATTGCCAATGATACACTGCATATTACGTTATATTATAAGGTTATTTGCAATGAAACACTGTATGTTACGTTATATTAAAAGGTATTTTCAATGATGCACTGCATATTACGTTATATTATAAGGAATTTTCAATGATACACTGCATATTACGTTATATTATAAGGTTATTTGCAATGAAACACTGCATATTACGTTATATTATAAGGAATTTTCAATGATAAACTACGATATAATATAAGGTATTTTCAATGATACACTACATATTACGTCATATTATAAGTTATTTCCAATGATACAATGCAAATTACGTTATATTATAAGGTATTTTCAATGATAAACAACGATATATTATAAGGTATTTTCAATAATACACTGCATATTTCGTTATATTATAAGGCATTTTCAATGATACACTGCATATTACGTTTTATTATAAGGTGTTTTCAATGATACACTGCATATTACGTTATATTATAAGGTATTTTCAATGATACACTACAAATTACGATATATTATAAGGTATTTTCAATGATAAACTACAAATTACGATATATTATAAGGTATCTTCAATGATAAACTACAAATTACGATATAATATAAGGTATTTCCAATGATACACTACATATTACGTCATATTATAAGTTATTTCCAATGATACAATGCATATTACGTTATATTATAAGGAATTTTCAATGATAAACTACAAATTACGATATATTATAAGGTATTTTCAATGATAAACTACAAATTACGATATATTATAAGGTATCTTCAATGATAAACTACAAATTACGATATATTATAAGGTATCTTCAATGATAAACTACAAATTACGATATAATATAAGGTATTTTCAATGATACACTACATATTACGTCATATTATAAGTTATTTCCAATGATACAATGCAAATTACGTTATATTATAAGGTGTTTTTAATGATAAACTACGATATATTATAAGGTATTTTCAATGATACACTGCATATTACGATATATTATAAGGTATTTTCAATGATACACTGCATATTACGTTATATTATAAGGAATTTTCAATGATAAACTACGATATAATATAAGGTATTTTCAATGATACACTGCATATTTCGTTATATTATAAGGTATTTTCATTGATACACTGCATATTACGTTATATTATAAGGTATTTTCAATGATACACTACAAATTACGATATATTATAAGGTATTTTCAATGATAAACTACAAATTACGATATATTATAAGGTATCTTCAATGATAAACTACAAATTACGATATAATATAAGGTATTTCCAATGATACACTACATATTACGTCATATTATAAGTTATTTCCAATGATACAATGCAAATTACGTTATGTTATAAGGTATTTACAATGATAAACTACATATTACGATATATTATAAGGTATTTTCAATGATATACTGTATATTACGTTGTAGTATAAGGTATTTTCAATGATACACTGCATATTACGTCATATTAGATGGTATTGCCAATGATACAATGCAAATTACGTTATGTTATAAGGTATTTACAATGATAAACTACATATTACGATATATTATAAGGTATTTTCAATGATATACTGTATATTACGTTGTAGTATAAGGTATTTTCAATGATGCACTGCATATTACGTTATATTATAAGGAATTGTCAATGATACACTGCATATTACGTTATATTATAAGGTTATTTGCAATGAAACACTGTATGTTACGTTATATTAAAAGGTATTTTCAATGATGCACTGCATATTACGTTATATTATAAGGAATTTTCAATGATACACTGCATATTACGTTATATTATAAGGTTATTTGCAATGAAACACTGCATATTACGTTATATTATAAGGAATTTTCAATGATAAACTACGATATAATATAAGGTATTTTCAATGATACACTACATATTACGTCATATTATAAGTTATTTCCAATGATACAATGCAAATTACGTTATATTATAAGGTATTTTCAATGATAAACTACGATATATTATAAGGTATTTTCAATAATACACTGCATATTTCGTTATATTATAAGGCATTTTCAATGATACACTGCATATTACGTTTTATTATAAGGTGTTTTCAATGATACACTGCATATTACGTTATATTATAAGGTATTTTCAATGATACACTACAAATTACGATATATTATAAGGTATTTTCAATGATAAACTACAAATTACGATATATTATAAGGTATCTTCAATGATAAACTACAAATTACGATATAATATAAGGTATTTCCAATGATACACTACATATTACGTCATATTATAAGTTATTTCCAATGATACAATGCAAATTACGTTATGTTATAAGGTATTTACAATGATAAACTACATATTACGATATATTATAAGGTATTTTCAATGATATACTGTATATTACGTTGTAGTATAAGGTATTTTCAATGATACACTGCATATTACGTCATATTAGATGGTATTGCCAATGATACAATGCAAATTACGTTATGTTATAAGGTATTTACAATGATAAACTACATATTACGATATATTATAAGGTATTTTCAATGATATACTGTATATTACGTTGTAGTATAAGGTATTTTCAATGATGCACTGCATATTACGTTATATTATAAGGAATTGTCAATGATACACTGCATATTACGTTATATTATAAGGTTATTTGCAATGATAAACTACAAATTACGATATATTATAAGGTATCTTCAATGATAAACTACAAATCACGATATAATATAAGGTATTTCCAATGATACACTACATATTACGTCATATTATAAGTTATTTCCAATGATACAATGCAAATTACGTTATGTTATAAGGTATTTACAATGATAAACTACATATTACGATATATTATAAGGTATTTTCAATGATATACTGTATATTACGTTGTAGTATAAGGTATTTTCAATGATACACTGCATATTACGTCATATTAGATGGTATTGCCAATGATACAATGCAAATTACGTTATGTTATAAGGTATTTCCAATGATAAACTACATATTACGATATATTATAAGGTATTTTCAATGATATACTGTATATTACGTTGTAGTATAAGGTATTTTCAATGATACACTGCATATTACGTCATATTAGATGGTATTGCCAATGATACACTGCATATTACGTTATATTATAAGGTTATTTGCAATGAAACACTGTATGTTACGTTATATTAAAAGGTATTTTCAATGATGCACTGCATATTACGTTATATTATAAGGAATTTTCAATGATACACTGCATATTACGTTATATTATAAGGTTATTTGCAATGAAACACTGCATATTACGTTATATTATAAGGAATTTTCAATGATAAACTACGATATAATATAAGGTATTTTCAATGATACACTACATATTACGTCATATTATAAGTTATTTCCAATGATACAATGCAAATTACGTTATATTATAAGGTATTTTCAATGATAAACAACGATATATTATAAGGTATTTTCAATAATACACTGCATATTTCGTTATATTATAAGGCATTTTCAATGATACACTGCATATTACGTTTTATTATAAGGTATTTTCAATGATACACTGCATATTACGTTATATTATAAGGTATTTTCAATGATACACTACAAATTACGATATATTATAAGGTATCTTCAATGATAAACTACAAATTACGATATAATATAAGGTATTTCCAATGATACACTACATATTACGTCATATTATAAGTTATTTCCAATGATACAATGCAAATTACGTTATGTTATAAGGTATTTACAATGATAAACTACATATTACGATATATTATAAGGTATTTTCAATGATATACTGTATATTACGTTGTAGTATAAGGTATTTTCAATGATACACTGCATATTACGTCATATTAGATGGTATTGCCAATGATACACTGCATATTACGTAATATTATAAGGTTATTTGCATTGAAACACTGTATGTTACGTTATATTAAAAGGTATTTTCAATGATGCACTGCATATTACGTTATATTATAAGGAATTTTCAATGATACACTGCATATTACGTTATATTATAAGGTTATTTGCAATGAAACACTGCATATTACGTTATATTATAAGGAATTTTCAATGATAAACTACGATATAATATAAGGTATTTTCAATGATACACTACATATTACGTCATATTATAAGTTATTTCCAATGATACAATGCAAATTACGTTATATTATAAGGTATTTTCAATGATAAACAACGATATATTATAAGGTATTTTCAATAATACACTGCATATTTCGTTATATTATAAGGCATTTTCAATGATACACTGCATATTACGTTTTATTATAAGGTGTTTTCAATGATACACTGCATATTACGTTATATAATAAGGTATTTTCAATGATACACTACAAATTACGATATATTATAAGGTATTTTCAATGATAAACTACAAATTACGATATATTATAAGGTATCTTCAATGATAAACTACAAATTACGATATAATATAAGGTATTTCCAATGATACACTACATATTACGTCATATTATAAGTTATTTCCAATGATACAATGCAAATTACGTTATGTTATAAGGTATTTACAATGATAAACTACATATTACGATATATTATAAGGTATTTTCAATGATATACTGTATATTACGTTGTAGTATAAGGTATTTTCAATGATACACTGCATATTACGTCATATTAGATGGTATTGCCAATGATACAATGCAAATTACGTTATGTTATAAGGTATTTACAATGATAAACTACATATTACGATATATTATAAGGTATTTTCAATGATATACTGTATATTACGTTGTAGTATAAGGTATTTTCAATGATGCACTGCATATTACGTTATATTATAAGGAATTGTCAATGATACACTGCATATTACGTTATATTATAAGGTTATTTGCAATGATAAACTACAAATTACGATATATTATAAGGTATCTTCAATGATAAACTACAAATCACGATATAATATAAGGTATTTCCAATGATACACTACATATTACGTCATATTATAAGTTATTTCCAATGATACAATGCAAATTACGTTATGTTATAAGGTATTTACAATGATAAACTACATATTACGATATATTATAAGGTATTTTCAATGATATACTGTATATTACGTTGTAGTATAAGGTATTTTCAATGATACACTGCATATTACGTCATATTAGATGGTATTGCCAATGATACAATGCAAATTACGTTATGTTATAAGGTATTTACAATGATAAACTACATATTACGATATATTATAAGGTATTTTCAATGATATACTGTATATTACGTTGTAGTATAAGGTATTTTCAATGATGCACTGCATATTACGTTATGTTATAAGGAATTTTCAATGATAAACTACGATATAATATAAGGTATTTCCAATGATACACTACATATTACGACATATTATAAGGTATTTTCAATGATAAACTACAAATTACGATATATTATAAGGTATCTTCAATGATAAACTACAAATTACGATATAATATAAGGTATTTCCAATGATACACTACATATTACGTCATATTATAAGTTATTTCCAATGATACAATGCAAATTACGTTATGTTATAAGGTATTTACAATGATAAACTACATATTACGATATATTATAAGGTATTTTCAATGATATACTGTATATTACGTTGTAGTATAAGGTATTTTCAATGATACACTGCATATTACGTCATATTAGATGGTATTGCCAATGATACAATGCAAATTACGTTATGTTATAAGGTATTTACAATGATAAACTACATATTACGATATATTATAAGGTATTTTCAATGATATACTGTATATTACGTTGTAGTATAAGGTATTTTCAATGATGCACTGCATATTACGTTATATTATAAGGAATTGTCAATGATACACTGCATATTACGTTATATTATAAGGTTATTTGCAATGATAAACTACAAATTACGATATATTATAAGGTATCTTCAATGATAAACTACAAATCACGATATAATATAAGGTATTTCCAATGATACACTACATATTACGTCATATTATAAGTTATTTCCAATGATACAATGCAAATTACGTTATGTTATAAGGTATTTACAATGATAAACTACATATTACGATATATTATAAGGTATTTTCAATGATATACTGTATATTACGTTGTAGTATAAGGTATTTTCAATGATACACTGCATATTACGTCATATTAGATGGTATTGCCAATGATACAATGCAAATTACGTTATGTTATAAGGTATTTCCAATGATAAACTACATATTACGATATATTATAAGGTATTTTCAATGATATACTGTATATTACGTTGTAGTATAAGGTATTTTCAATGATACACTGCATATTACGTCATATTAGATGGTATTGCCAATGATACACTGCATATTACGTTATATTATAAGGTTATTTGCAATGAAACACTGTATGTTACGTTATATTAAAAGGTATTTTCAATGATGCACTGCATATTACGTTATATTATAAGGAATTTTCAATGATACACTGCATATTACGTTATATTATAAGGTTATTTGCAATGAAACACTGCATATTACGTTATATTATAAGGAATTTTCAATGATAAACTACGATATAATATAAGGTATTTTCAATGATACACTACATATTACGTCATATTATAAGTTATTTCCAATGATACAATGCAAATTACGTTATATTATAAGGTATTTTCAATGATAAACAACGATATATTATAAGGTATTTTCAATAATACACTGCATATTTCGTTATATTATAAGGCATTTTCAATGATACACTGCATATTACGTTTTATTATAAGGTGTTTTCAATGATACACTGCATATTACGTTATATTATAAGGTATTTTCAATGATACACTACAAATTACGATATATTATAAGGTATTTTCAATGATAAACTACAAATTACGATATATTATAAGGTATCTTCAATGATAAACTACAAATTACGATATAATATAAGGTATTTCCAATGATACACTACATATTACGTCATATTATAAGTTATTTCCAATGATACAATGCAAATTACGTTATGTTATAAGGTATTTACAATGATAAACTACATATTACGATATATTATAAGGTATTTTCAATGATATACTGTATATTACGTTGTAGTATAAGGTATTTTCAATGATACACTGCATATTACGTCATATTAGATGGTATTGCCAATGATACAATGCAAATTACGTTATGTTATAAGGTATTTACAATGATAAACTACATATTACGATATATTATAAGGTATTTTCAATGATATACTGTATATTACGTTGTAGTATAAGGTATTTTCAATGATGCACTGCATATTACGTTATATTATAAGGAATTGTCAATGATACACTGCATATTACGTTATATTATAAGGTTATTTGCAATGATAAACTACAAATTACGATATATTATAAGGTATCTTCAATGATAAACTACAAATCACGATATAATATAAGGTATTTCCAATGATACACTACATATTACGTTATGTTATAAGGTATTTCCAATGATACAATGCAAATTACGTTATGTTATAAGGTATTTACAATGATAAACTACATATTACGATATATTATAAGGTATTTTCAATGATATACTGTATATTACGTTGTAGTATAAGGTATTTTCAATGATACACTGCATATTACGTCATATTAGATGGTATTGCCAATGATACAATGCAAATTACGTTATGTTATAAGGTATTTCCAATGATAAACTACATATTACGATATATTATAAGGTATTTTCAATGATATACTGTATATTACGTTGTAGTATAAGGTATTTTCAATGATACACTGCATATTACGTCATATTAGATGGTATTGCCAATGATACACTGCATATTACGTTATATTATAAGGTTATTTGCAATGAAACACTGTATGTTACGTTATATTAAAAGGTATTTTCAATGATGCACTGCATATTACGTTATATTATAAGGAATTTTCAATGATACACTGCATATTACGTTATATTATAAGGTTATTTGCAATGAAACACTGCATATTACGTTATATTATAAGGAATTTTCAATGATAAACTACGATATAATATAAGGTATTTTCAATGATACACTACATATTACGTCATATTATAAGTTATTTCCAATGATACAATGCAAATTACGTTATATTATAAGGTATTTTCAATGATAAACAACGATATATTATAAGGTATTTTCAATAATACACTGCATATTTCGTTATATTATAAGGCATTTTCAATGATACACTGCATATTACGTTTTATTATAAGGTGTTTTCAATGATACACTGCATATTACGTTATATTATAAGGTATTTTCAATGATACACTACAAATTACGATATATTATAAGGTATCTTCAATGATAAACTACAAATTACGATATAATATAAGGTATTTCCAATGATACACTACATATTACGTCATATTATAAGTTATTTCCAATGATACAATGCAAATTACGTTATGTTATAAGGTATTTACAATGATAAACTACATATTACGATATATTATAAGGTATTTTCAATGATATACTGTATATTACGTTATATTATAAGGTATTTTCAATGATACACTGCATATTACGTCATATTAGATGGTATTGCCAATGATACACTGCATATTACGTTATATTATAAGGTTATTTGCAATGAAACACTGTATGTTACGTTATATTAAAAGGTATTTTCAATGATGCACTGCATATTACGTTATATTATAAGGAATTTTCAATGATACACTGCATATTACGTTATATTATAAGGTTATTTGCAATGAAACACTGCATATTACGTTATATTATAAGGAATTTTCAATGATAAACTACGATATAATATAAGGTATTTTCAATGATACACTACATATTACGTCATATTATAAGTTATTTCCAATGATACAATGCAAATTACGTTATATTATAAGGTATTTTCAATGATAAACAACGATATATTATAAGGTATTTTCAATAATACACTGCATATTTCGTTATATTATAAGGCATTTTCAATGATACACTGCATATTACGTTTTATTATAAGGTGTTTTCAATGATACACTGCATATTACGTTATATTATAAGGTATTTTCAATGATACACTACAAATTACGATATATTATAAGGTATTTTCAATGATAAACTACAAATTACGATATATTATAAGGTATCTTCAATGATAAACTACAAATTACGATATAATATAAGGTATTTCCAATGATACACTACATATTACGTCATATTATAAGTTATTTCCAATGATACAATGCAAATTACGTTATGTTATAAGGTATTTACAATGATAAACTACATATTACGATATATTATAAGGTATTTTCAATGATATACTGTATATTACGTTGTAGTATAAGGTATTTTCTATGATACACTGCATATTACGTCATATTAGATGGTATTGCCAATGATACAATGCAAATTACGTTATGTTATAAGGTATTTACAATGATAAACTACATATTACGATATATTATAAGGTATTTTCAATGATATACTGTATATTACGTTGTAGTATAAGGTATTTTCAATGATGCACTGCATATTACGTTATATTATAAGGAATTGTCAATGATACACTGCATATTACGTTATATTATAAGGTTATTTGCAATGATAAACTACAAATTACGATATATTATAAGGTATCTTCAATGATAAACTACAAATCACGATATAATATAAGGTATTTCCAATGATACACTACATATTACGTCATATTATAAGTTATTTCCAATGATACAATGCAAATTACGTTATGTTATAAGGTATTTACAATGATAAACTACATATTACGATATATTATAAGGTATTTTCAATGATATACTGTATATTACGTTGTAGTATAAGGTATTTTCAATGATACACTGCATATTACGTCATATTAGATGGTATTGCCAATGATACAATGCAAATTACGTTATGTTATAAGGTATTTACAATGATAAACTACATATTACGATATATTATAAGGTATTTTCAATGATATACTGTATATTACGTTGTAGTATAAGGTATTTTCAATGATGCACTGCATATTACGTTATGTTATAAGGAATTTTCAATGATAAACTACGATATAATATAAGGTATTTCCAATGATACACTACATATTACGACATATTATAAGTTATTTCCAATGATACACTGCAAATTACGTTATGTTATAAGGTATTTACAATGATAAACTACATATTACGATATATTATAAGGTATTTTCAATGATATACTGTATATTACGTTGTAGTATAAGGTTATTTGCAATGAAACACTGTATGTTACGTTATATTAAAAGGTATTTTCAATGATACACTGCATATTACGTTATATTATAAGGAATTTTCAATGATACACTGCATATTACTTTATATTATAAGGTTATTTGCAATGAAACACTGCATATTACGTTATATTATAAGGTATTTTTAATGATACACCACAAATTACGACATATTATAAGGTATTTTCAATGATACACTGCATATTACTTTATATTATTACGTATTTTGATTGATACAGTTCAAATTACCATATATTATAAGGTATTTTCAATGATACACTGCATATTACGTTATATTATAAGATGTTTTCAATGATAAACTACTATATTTTATAAGGTATTTTCAATGATACACTGCATATTACGTTATATTATAAGGTATTTTTAATGATACACTACAAATTACGACATATTATAAGGTATTTTCAATGATACACTGCATATTACGTTATATTATAAGGTATTTTCAATGATACACTGCATATTACGTTATATTATAAGGTATTTTCAATGATACACTGCATATTACGTTATATCATAAGGTATTTTCAATGATACACTGCATATTACGTTATATTATAAGGTATTTTCAATGATACACTGCATATTACGTAATATTATAAGGTATTTTCAATGATACACTGCATATTACGTTATATTATAAGGTATTTTCAATGATGCACTGCATATTACGTTATACTATAAGGTATTTTCAATGATACACTGCATATTACGATATATTATAAGGTATTTTCAATGATACACTCCATATTACGTTATATTATAAGGTATTTTCAATGATACACTGCATATTACGTTATATTATAAGGTAGTTTCATTGATACACTACAAATTACCATATATTATAAGGTATTTTCAATAATACACTGCATATTACATTATATCATAAGGTATTTTCAATGATACACTGCATATTACGTTATATTATAAGGTATTTTCAATGATACACTGCATATTACGATATATTATAAGGTATTTTCATTGATAGACTAGAATTACCATATATTCTAAGGTATTTTCAATGATACACTGCATATTACGTTTTATTATAAGGTATTTTCAATGATACACTGCATATTACGTTATATTATAAGGTATTTTCAATGATACACTGCATATTACGTTATATTATAAGGTATTTTCAATGATGCACTGCATATTACGTTATATCATAAGGTATTTTCAATGATAAACTGCATATTACGTTATATTATAAGGTATTTTCAATGATACACTACATATTACGTTATATCATAAGGTATTTTCAATGATACACTGCATATTACGTAATATTATAAGGTATTTTCAATGATACACTGCATATTACGTTATATTATAAGGTATTTTCAATGATGCACTGCATATTACGTTATATTATAAGGTATTTTCAATGATGCACTGCATATTACGTTATACTATAAGGTATTTTCAATGATACACTGCATATTACGATATATTATAAGGTATTTTCAATGATACACTGCATATTACGTTATATTATAAGGTATTTTCAATGATGCACTGCATATTACGTTATACTATGAGGTATTTTCAATGATACACTACAAATTACGATATATTATAAGGTATTTTCAATGATACACTGCATATTACGTTATATGAAAAGGTATTTTCAATGATACACTACAAATTACGATATATTATAAGGTATTTTCGATGATACACTGCATATTACGATATATGAGAAGGTATTTTGATTGATACAGTTCAAATTACCATATATTATAAGGTATTTTCAATGATACACTGCATATTACGTTTTATCGTAAGGTATTTTCAATGATACACTGCATATTACGTTATATTATAAGATGTTTTCAATGATAAACTACTATATTTTATAAGGTATTTTCAATGATACACTGCATATTACGTTATATTATAAGGTATTTTCAATGATACACTACAAATTACGATATATTATAAGGTATTTTCAATGATACACTGCAGATTACGTTATATTATAACGTATTAGAATTGATACAGTTCAAATTACCATATATTATAAGGTATTTTCAATGATACACTGCATATTACGTTATATTATAAGATGTTTTCAATGATACACTGCATATTACGTTATATTATAAGGTATTTTCAATGATGCACTGCATATTACGTTATACTATAAGGTATTTTCAATGATGCACTGCATATTACGTTATACTATAAGGTATTTTCAATGATACACTGCATATTACGTTATATTATAAGGTATTTTCAATGATACACTGCATATTACGTTATATTATAAGGTATTTTCATTGATAGACTAGAATTACCATATATTCTAAGGTATTTGCAATGATACACTGCATATTACGTTTTATTATAAGGTATTTTCAATGATACACTGCATATTACGTTATATTATAAGGTATTTTCAATGATACACTGCATATTACGTTATATTATAAGGTATTTTCAATGATGCACTGCATATTACGTTATACTATAAGGTATTTTCAATGATACACTGCATATTACGTTATACTATAAGGTATTTTCAATGATACACTGCATATTACGATATATTATAAGGTATTTTCAATGATACACTCCATATTACGTTATATTATAAGGTATTTTCAATGATACACTGCATATTACGTTATATTATAAGGTATTTTCAATGATGCACTGCATATTACGTTATACTATAAGGTATTTTCAATGATACACTGCATATTACGATATATTATAAGGTATTTTCAATGATACACTGCATATTACGTTATATTATAACGTATTTTGATTGATACAGTTCAAATTACCATATATTATAAGGTATTTTCAATGATACACTGCATATTACGTTATATTATAAGATGTTTTCAATGATAAACTACTATATTTTATAAGGTATTTTCAATGATACACTGCATATTACGTTATATTATAAGGTATTTTCAATGATAAACTACTATATATTATAAGGTATTTTCACTGATACACTGCATATTACGTTATATTATAAGGTATTTTCATTGATAGACTAGAATTACCATATATTCTAAGGTATTTTCAATGATACACTGCATATTACGTTATATCATAAGGTATTTTCAATGATACACTGCATATTAAGTTATATTATAAGGTATTTTCAATGATACACTGCATATTACGTTATATTATAAGGTATTTTCAATGATACACCGCATATTACGTTATATTATAAGGTATTTTCAATGATGCACTGCATATTACGTTATATCATCAGGTATTTTCAATGATACACTGCATATTACGTTATATTATAAGGTATTTTCAATGATACACTGCATATTACGTTATATTATAAGGTATTTTCAATGATACACTGCATATTACGTTATATTATAAGGTATTTTCATTGATACACTACAAATTACCATATATTATAAGGTATTTTCAATGATACACTGCATATTACATTATATCATAAGGTATTTTCAATGATACACTGCATATTACGTTATATTATAAGGTATTTTCAATGATACACTGCATATTACGTTATATTATAAGGTATTTTCATTAATAGACTAGAATTACCATATATTCTAAGGTATTTTCAATGATACACTGCATATTACGTTTTATTATAAGGTATTTTCAATGATACACTGCATATTACGTTATATTATAAGGTATTTTCATTGATACACTACAAATTACCATATATTATAAGGTATTTTCAATGATACACTGCATATTACATTATATCATAAGGTATTTTCAATGATACACTGCATATTACGTTATATTATAAGGTATTTTCAATGATACACTGCATATTACGATATATTATAAGGTATTTTCATTGATAGACTAGAATTACCATATATTCTAAGGTATTTTCAATGATACACTGCATATTACGTTTTATTATAAGGTATTTTCAATGATACACTGCATATTACGTTATATTATAAGGAATTTTCAATGATACACTGCATATTACTTTATATTATAAGGTTATTTGCAATGAAACACTGCATATTACGTTATATTATAAGGAATTTTCAATGATAAACTACGATATAATATAAGGTATTTTCAATGATACACTACATATTACGTCATATTATAAGTTATTTCCAATGATACAATGCAAATTACGTTATATTATAAGGTGTTTTCAATGATAAACTACGATATATTATAAGGTATTTTCAATGATACACTGCATATTACGATATATTATAAGGTATTTTCAATGATACACTGCATATTACGTTATATTATAAGGAATTTTCAATGATAAACTACGATATAATATAAGGTACCTTCAATGATACACTACAAATTACGATATATTATAATGTATTTTCAATGATACACTGCATATTACGTTATATTATAAGGTATTTTCAATGATACACTGCATATTACGATATATTATAAGGTATTTTCAATGATACACTGCATATTACGTTATATTATAAGGAATTTTCAATGATAAACTACGATATAATATAAGGTACCTTCAATGATACACTACAAATTACGATATATTATAATGTATTTTCAATGATACACTGCATATTACGTTATATTATAAGGTATTCTCAATGATACACTGCATATTACGTTATATTATAAGGAATTCTCATTAATAAACTACGATATATTAGAAGGTATTTTCAATGATACACTGCATATTACGTCATATTATAAGGAATTTTCAATGATACACTGCATATTACGTTATATTATAAGGTTATTTGCAATGAAACACTGCATATTACGTTATATTATAAGGAATTTTCAATGATAAACTACGATATAATATAAGGTATTTCCAATGATACACTACATATTACGACATATTATAAGTTATTTCCAATGATACACTGCAAATTACGTTATGTTATAAGGTATTTACAATGATAAACTACATATTACGATATATTATAAGGTATTTTCAATGATATACTGTATATTACATTGTAGTATAAGGTTATTTGCAATGAAACACTGTATGTTACGTTATATTAAAAGGTATTTTCAATGATACACTGCATATTACGTTATATTATAAGGAATTTTCAATGATACACTGCATATTACTTTATATTATAAGGTTATTTGCAATGAAACACTGCATATTACGTTATATTATAAGGAATTTTCAATGATAAACTACGATATAATATAAGGTATTTTCAATGATACACTACATATTACGTCATATTATAAGTTATTTCCAATGATACAATGCAAATTACGTTATATTATAAGGTGTTTTCAATGATAAACTACGATATATTATAAGGTATTTTCAATGATACACTGCATATTACGATATATTATAAGGTATTTTCAATGATACACTGCATATTACGTTATATTATAAGGAATTTTCAATGATAAACTACGATATAATATAAGGTATTTTCAATGATACACTGCATATTTCGTTATATTATAAGGTATTTTCAATTATACACTACAAATTACGATATATTATAAGGTACCATCAATGATACACTACAAATTACGATATATTATTATGTATTTTCAATGATACACTGCATATTACGTTATATTATAAGGTATTCTCAATGATACACTGCATATTACGTTATATTATAAGGAATTCTCATTAATAAACTACGATATATTAGAAGGTATTTTCAATGATACACTGCATATTACGTCATATTATAAGGAATTTTCAATGATACACTGCATATTACGTTATATTATAAGGTTATTTGCAATGAAACACTGCATATTACGTTATATTATAAGGAATTTTCAATGATAAACTACGATATATTATAAGGTATTTTCAATGATACACTGCATATTACGATATATTATAAGGTATTTTCAATGATACACTGCATATTACGTTATATTATAAGGAATTTTCAATGATAAACTACGATATAATATAAGGTATTTTCAATGATACACTGCATATTTCGTTATATTATAAGGTATTTTCAATTATACACTACAAATTACGATATATTATAAGGTACCTTCAATGATACACTACAAATTACGATATATTATTATGTATTTTCAATGATACACTGCATATTACGTTATATTATAAGGTATTCTCAATGATACACTGCATATTACGTTATATTATAAGGAATTCTCATTAATAAACTACGATATATTAGAAGGTATTTTCAATGATACACTGCATATTACGTCATATTATAAGGAATTTTCAATGATACACTGCATATTACGTTATATTATAAGGTTATTTGCAATGAAACACTGCATATCACGTTATATTATAAGGAATTTTCAATGATAAACTACGATATAATATAAGGTATTTTCAATGATACACTACATATTACGTCATATTATAAGTTATTTCCAATGATACAATGCAAATTACGTTATATTATAAGGTGTTTTCAATGATAAACTACGATATATTATAAGGTATTTTCAATGATACACTGCATATTACGATATATTATAAGGTATTCTCAATGATACACTGCATATTACGTTATATTATATGGAATTCTCATTAATAAACTACGATATATTAGAAGGTATTTTCAATGATACACTGCATATTACGTCATATTATAAGGAATTTTCAATGATACACTGCATATTACGTTATATTATAAGGTTATTTGCAATGAAACACTGCATATTACGTTATATTATAAGGAATTTTCAATGATAAACTACGATATAATATAAGGTATTTCCAATGATACACTACATATTACGACATATTATAAGTTATTTCCAATGATACACTGCAAATTACGTTATGTTATAAGGTATTTACAATGATAAACTACATATTACGATATATTATAAGGTATTTTCAATGATATACTGTATATTACGTTGTAGTATAAGGTTATTTGCAATGAAACACTGTATGTTACGTTATATTATAAGGAATTTTCAATGATAAACTACGATATAATATAAGGTATTTTCAATGATACACTACATATTACGTCATATTATAAGTTATTTCCAATGATACAATGCAAATTACGTTATATTATAAGGAATTTTAAATGATAAACTACGATATATTATAAGGTATTTTCAATGATACACTGCATATTTCGTTATATTATAAGGCATTTTCAATGATACACTGCATATTACGTTTTATTATAAGGTGTTTTCAATGATACACTGCATATTACGTTATATTATAAGGTATTTTCAATGATATACTACAAATTACGATATATTATAAGGTATTTTCAATGATAAACTACAAATTACGATATATTATAAGGTATCTTCAATGATAAACTACAAATTACGATATAATATAAGGTATTTTCAATGATACACTACATATTACGTCATATTATAAGTTATTTCCAATGATACAATGCAAATTACGTTATATTATAAGGAATTCTCAATGATAAACTACGATATATTAGAAGGTATTTTCAATGATACACTGCATATTACGTCATATTATAAGGAATTTTCAATGATACACTGCATATTACGTTATATTATAAGGTTATTTGCAATGAAACACTGCATATTACGTTATATTATAAGGAATTTTCAATGATAAACTACGATATAATATAAGGTATTTCCAATGATACACTACATATTACGTCATATTATAAGTTATTTCCAATGATACAATGCAAATTACGTTATGTTATAAGGTATTTACAATGATAAACTACATATTACGATATATTATAAGGTATTTTCAATGATACACTGCATATTACGTCATATTATAAGTTATTTCCAATGATACAATGCAAATTACGTTATATTATAAGGTGTTTTCAATGATAAACTACGATATATTATAAGGTATTTTCAATGATACACTGCATATTACGATATATTATAAGGTATTTTCAATGATACACTGCATATTACGTTATATTATAAGGAATTTTCAATGATAAACTACGATATAATATAAGGTATTTTCAATGATACACTGCATATTTCGTTATATTATAAGGTATTTTCAATTATACACTACAAATTACGATATATTATAAGGTACCTTCAATGATACACTACAAATTACGATATATTATAATGTATTTTCAATGATACACTGCATATTACGTTATATTATAAGGTATTCTCAATGATACACTGCATATTACGTTATATTATAAGGAATTCTCATTAATAAACTACGATATATTAGAAGGTATTTTCAATGATACACTGCATATTACGTCATATTATAAGGAATTTTCAATGATACACTGCATATTACGTTATATTATAAGGTTATTTGCAATGAAACACTGCATATTACGTTATATTATAAGGAATTTTCAATGATAAACTACGATATAATATAAGGTATTTCCAATGATACACTACATATTACGACATATTATAAGTTATTTCCAATGATACACTGCAAATTACGTTATGTTATAAGGTATTTACAATGATAAACTACATATTACGATATATTATAAGGTATTTTCAATGATATACTGTATATTACGTTGTAGTATAAGGTTATTTGCAATGAAACACTGTATGTTACGTTATATTAAAAGGTATTTTCAATGATACACTGCATATTACGTTATATTATAAGGAATTTTCAATGATACACTGCATATTACTTTATATTATAAGGTTATTTGCAATGAAACACTGCATATTACGTTATATTATAAGGAATTTTCAATGATAAACTACGATATAATATAAGGTATTTTCAATGATACACTACATATTACGTCATATTATAAGTTATTTCCAATGATACAATGCAAATTACGTTATAATATAAGGTGTTTTCAATGATAAACTACGATATATTATAAGGTATTTTCAATGATACACTGCATATTACGATATATTATAAGGTATTTTCAATGATACACTGCATATTACGTTATATTATAAGGAATTTTCAATGATAAACTACGATATAATATAAGGTATTTTCAATGATACACTACATATTTCGTTATATTATAAGGTATTTTCAATTATACACTACAAATTACGATATATTATAAGGTACCTTCAATGATACACTACAAATTACGATATATTATAATGTATTTTCAATGATACACTGCATATTACGTTATATTATAAGGTATTCTCAATGATACACTGCATATTACGTTATATTATAAGGAATTCTCATTAATAAACTACGATATATTAGAAGGTATTTTCAATGATACACTGCATATTACGTTATATTATAAGGTATTCTCAATGATAAACTGCATATTACGTTATATTATAAGGAATTCTCATTAATAAACTACGATATATTAGAAGGTATTTTCAATGATACACTGCATATTACGTCATATTATAAGGAATTTTCAATGATACACTGCATATTTCGTTATATTATAAGGTTATTTGCAATGAAACACTGCATATTACGTTATATTATAAGGAATTTTCAATGATAAACTACGATATAATATAAGGTATTTTCAATGATACACTACATATTACGTCATATTATAAGTTATTTCCAATGATACAATGCAAATTACGTTATATTATAAGGTGTTTTCAATGATAAACTACGATATATTATAAGGTATTTTCAATGATACACTGCATATTACGATATATTATAAGGTATTTTCAATGATACACTGCATATTACGTTATATTATAAGGAATTTTCAATGATAAACTACGATATAATATAAGGTATTTTCAATGATACACTGCATATTTCGTTATATTATAAGGTATTTTCAATTATACACTACAAATTACGATATATTATAAGGTATTTACAATGATAAACTACATATTACGATATATTATAAGGTTTTTTCAATGATATACTGTATATTACGTTGTAGTATAAGGTATTTTCAATGATACACTGCATATTACGTCATATTAGATAATATTGCCAATGATACACTGCATATTACGTTATATTATAAGGTATTTCCATTGATAAACTACATATTACGATATATTATAAGGAATTTTCAATGATACACTGCATATTACGTTATATTATAAGGTTATTTGCAATAAAACACTGCATATTACGTTATATTATAAGGAATTTTCAATGATAAACTACGATATAATATAAGGTATTTTCAATGATACACTACATATTACGTCATATTATAAGTTATTTCCAATGATATAATGCAAATTACGTTATATTATAAGGAATTTTAAATGATAAACTACGATATATTATAAGGTATTTTCAATGATACACTGCATATTTCGTTATATTATAAGGCATTTTCAATGATACACTGCATATTACGTTTTATTATAAGGTGTTTTCAATGATACACTGCATATTACGTTATATTATAAGGTATTTTCAATGATACACTACAAATTACGATATATTATAAGGTATCTTCAATGATAAACTACAAATTACGATATAATATAAGGTATTTTCAATGATAAACTACAAATTACGATATATTATAAGGTATCTTCAATGATAAACTACAAATTACGATATAATATAAGGTATTTTCAAGGATACACTACATATTACGTCATATTATAAGTTATTTCCAATGATACAATGCAAATTACGTTATATTATAAGGTGTTTTCAATGATAAACTACGATATATTATAAGGTATTTTCAATGATACACTGCATATTACGATATATTATAAGGTATTTTCAATGATACACTGCATATTACGTTATATTATAAGGAATTTTCAATGATAAACTACGATATAATATAAGGTATTTTCAATGATACACTGCATATTTCGTTATATTATAAGGTATTTTCAATTATAAACTACAAATTACGATATATTATAAGGTACCTTCAATGATACACTACAAATTACGATATATTATAATGTATTTTCAATGATACACTGCATATTACGTTATATTATAAGGTATTCTCAATGATACACTGCATATTACGTTATATTATAAGGAATTCTCATTAATAAACTACGATATATTAGAAGGTATTTTCAATGATACACTGCATATTACGTCATATTATAAGGAATTTTCAATGATACACTGCATATTACGTTATATTATAAGGTTATTTGCAATGAAACACTGCATATTACGTTATATTATAAGGAATTTTCAATGATAAACTACGATATAATATAAGGTATTTCCAATGATACACTACATATTACGACATATTATAAGTTATTTCCAATGATACACTGCAAATTACGTTATGTTATAAGGTATTTACAATGATAAACTACATATTACGATATATTATAAGGTATTTTCAATGATATACTGTATATTACGTTGTAGTATAAGGTTATTTGCAATGAAACACTGTATGTTACGTTATATTAAAAGGTATTTTCAATGATACACTGCATATTACGTTATATTATAAGGAATTTTCAATGATACACTGCATATTACTTTATATTATAAGGTTATTTGCAATGAAACACTGCATATTACGTTATATTATAAGGAATTTTCAATGATAAACTACGATATAATATAAGGTATTTTCAATGATACACTACATATTACGTCATATTATAAGTTATTTCCAATGATACAATGCAAATTACGTTATATTATAAGGTGTTTTCAATGATAAACTACGATATATTATAAGGTATTTTCAATGATACACTGCATATTACGATATATTATAAGGTATTTTCAATGATACACTGCATATTACGTTATATTATAAGGAATTTTCAATGATAAACTACGATATAATATAAGGTATTTTCAATGATACACTGCATATTTCGTTATATTATAAGGTATTTTCAATTATACACTACAAATTACGATATATTATAAGGTACCTTCAATGATACACTACAAATTACGATATATTATAATGTATTTTCAATGATACACTGCATATTACGTTATATTATAAGGTATTCTCAATGATACACTGCATATTACGTTATATTATAAGGAATTCTCATTAATAAACTACGATATATTAGAAGGTATTTTCAATGATACACTGCATATTACGTTATATTATAAGGTATTCTCAATGATAAACTGCATATTACGTTATATTATAAGGAATTCTCATTAATAAACTACGATATATTAGAAGGTATTTTCAATGATACACTGCATATTACGTCATATTATAAGGAATTTTCAATGATACACTGCATATTACGTTATATTATAAGGTTATTTGCAATGAAACACTGCATATTACGTTATATTATAAGGAATTTTCAATGATAAACTACGATATAATATAAGGTATTTTCAATGATACACTACATATTACGTCATATTATAAGTTATTTCCAATGATACAATGCAAATTACGTTATATTATAAGGTGTTTTCAATGATAAACTACGATATATTATAAGGTATTTTCAATGATACACTGCATATTACGATATATTATAAGGTATTTTCAATGATACACTGCATATTACGTTATATTATAAGGAATTTTCAATGATAAACTACGATATAATATAAGGTATTTTCAATGATACACTGCATATTTCGTTATATTATAAGGTATTTTCAATTATACACTACAAATTACGATATATTATAAGGTATTTACAATGATAAACTACATATTACGATATATTATAAGGTTTTTTCAATGATATACTGTATATTACGTTGTAGTATAAGGTATTTTCAATGATACACTGCATATTACGTCATATTAGATAATATTGCCAATGATACACTGCATATTACGTTATATTATAAGGTATTTCCATTGATAAACTACATATTACGATATATTATAAGGAATTTTCAATGATACACTGCATATTACGTTATATTATAAGGTTATTTGCAATAAAACACTGCATATTACGTTATATTATAAGGAATTTTCAATGATAAACTACGATATAATATAAGGTATTTTCAATGATACACTACATATTACGTCATATTATAAGTTATTTCCAATGATACAATGCAAATTACGTTATATTATAAGGAATTTTAAATGATAAACTACGATATATTATAAGGTATTTTCAATGATACACTGCATATTTCGTTATATTATAAGGCATTTTCAATGATACACTGCATATTACGTTTTATTATAAGGTGTTTTCAATGATACACTGCATATTACGTTGTATTATAAGGTATTTTCAATGATACACTACAAATTACGATATATTATAAGGTATCTTCAATGATAAACTACAAATTACGATATAATATAAGGTATTTTCAATGATAAACTACAAATTACGATATATTATAAGGTATCTTCAATGATAAACTACAAATTACGATATAATATAAGGTATTTTCAAGGATACACTACATATTACGTCATATTATAAGTTATTTCCAATGATACAATGCAAATTACGTTATATTATAAGGTGTTTTCAATGATAAACTACGATATATTATAAGGTATTTTCAATGATACACTGCATATTACGATATATTATAAGGTATTTTCAATGATACACTGCATATTACGTTATATTATAAGGAATTTTCAATGATAAACTACGATATAATATAAGGTATTTTCAATGATACACTGCATATTTCGTTATATTATAAGGTATTTTCAATTATAAACTACAAATTACGATATATTATAAGGTACCTTCAATGATACACTACAAATTACGATATATTATAATGTATTTTCAATGATACACTGCATATTACGTTATATTATAAGGTATTCTCAATGATACACTGCATATTACGTTATATTATAAGGAATTCTCATTAATAAACTACGATATATTAGAAGGTATTTTCAATGATACACTGCATATTACGTCATATTATAAGGAATTTTCAATGATACACTGCATATTACGTTATATTATAAGGTTATTTGCAATGAAACACTGCATATTACGTTATATTATAAGGAATTTTCAATGATAAACTACGATATAATATAAGGTATTTCCAATGATACACTACATATTACGACATATTATAAGTTATTTCCAATGATACACTGCAAATTACGTTATGTTATAAGGTATTTACAATGATAAACTACATATTACGATATATTATAAGGTATTTTCAATGATATACTGTATATTACGTTGTAGTATAAGGTTATTTGCAATGAAACACTGTATGTTACGTTATATTAAAAGGTATTTTCAATGATACACTGCATATTACGTTATATTATAAGGAATTTTCAATGATACACTGCATATTACTTTATATTATAAGGTTATTTGCAATGAAACACTGCATATTACGTTATATTATAAGGAATTTTCAATGATAAACTACGATATAATATAAGGTATTTTCAATGATACACTACATATTACGTCATATTATAAGTTATTTCCAATGATACAATGCAAATTACGTTATATTATAAGGTGTTTTCAATGATAAACTACGATATATTATAAGGTATTTTCAATGATACACTGCATATTACGATATATTATAAGGTATTTTCAATGATACACTGCATATTACGTTATATTATAAGGAATTTTCAATGATAAACTACGATATAATATAAGGTATTTTCAATGATACACTGCATATTTCGTTATATTATAAGGTATTTTCAATTATACACTACAAATTACGATATATTATAAGGTACCTTCAATGATACACTACAAATTACGATATATTATAATGTATTTTCAATGATACACTGCATATTACGTTATATTATAAGGTATTCTCAATGATACACTGCATATTACGTTATATTATAAGGAATTCTCATTAATAAACTACGATATATTAGAAGGTATTTTCAATGATACACTGCATATTACGTTATATTATAAGGTATTCTCAATGATACACTGCATATTACGTTATATTATAAGGAATTCTCATTAATAAACTACGATATATTAGAAGGTATTTTCAATGATACACTGCATATTACGTCATATTATAAGGAATTTTCAATGATACACTGCATATTACGTTATATTATAAGGTTATTTGCAATGAAACACTGCATATTACGTTATATTATAAGGAATTTTCAATGATAAACTACGATATAATATAAGGTATTTCCAATGATACACTACATATTACGACATATTATAAGTTATTTCCAATGATACACTGCAAATTACGTTATGTTATAAGGTATTTACAATGATAAACTACATATTACGATATATTATAAGGTATTTTCAATGATATACTGTATATTACTTTGTAGTATAAGGTTATTTGCAATGAAACACTGTATGTTACGTTATATTAAAAGGTATTTTCAATGATACACTGCATATTACGTTATATTATAAGGAATTTTCAATGATACACTGCATATTACTTTATATTATAAGGTTATTTGCAATGAAACACTGCATATTACGTTATATTATAAGGAATTTTCAATGATAAACTACGATATAATATAAGGTATTTTCAATGATACACTACATATTACGTCATATTATAAGTTATTTCCAATGATACAATGCAAATTACGTTATATTATAAGGTGTTTTCAATGATAAACTACGATATATTATAAGGTATTTTCAATGATACACTGCATATTACGATATATTATAAGGTATTTTCAATGATACACTGCATATTACGTTATATTATAAGGAATTTTCAATGATAAACTACGATATAATATAAGGTATTTTCAATGATACACTGCATATTTCGTTATATTATAAGGTATTTTCAATTATACACTACAAATTACGATATATTATAAGGTATTTACAATGATAAACTACATATTACGATATATTATAAGGTTTTTTCAATGATATACTGTATATTACGTTGTAGTATAAGGTATTTTCAATGATACACTGCATATTACGTCATATTAGATAATATTGCCAATGATACACTGCATATTACGTTATATTATAAGGTATTTCCATTGATAAACTACATATTACGATATATTATAAGGAATTTTCAATGATACACTGCATATTACGTTATATTATAAGGTTATTTGCAATAAAACACTGCATATTACGTTATATTATAAGGAATTTTCAATGATAAACTACGATATAATATAAGGTATTTTCAATGATACACTACATATTACGTCATATTATAAGTTATTTCCAATGATACAATGCAAATTACGTTATATTATAAGGAATTTTAAATGATAAACTACGATATATTATAAGGTATTTTCAATGATACACTGCATATTTCGTTATATTATAAGGCATTTTCAATGATACACTGCATATTACGTTTTATTATAAGGTGTTTTCAATGATACACTGCATATTACGTTGTATTATAAGGTATTTTCAATGATACACTACAAATTACGATATATTATAAGGTATTTTCAATGATAAACTACAAATTACGATATATTATAAGGTATCTTCAATGATAAACTACAAATTACGATATAATATAAGGTATTTTCAATGATAAACTACAAATTACGATATATTATAAGGTATCTTCAATGATAAACTACAAATTACGATATAATATAAGGTATTTTCAAGGATACACTACATATTACGTCATATTATAAGTTATTTCCAATGATACAATGCAAATTACGTTATATTATAAGGTGTTTTCAATGATAAACTACGATATATTATAAGGTATTTTCAATGATACACTGCATATTACGATATATTATAAGGTATTTTCAATGATACACTGCATATTACGTTATATTATAAGGAATTTTCAATGATAAACTACGATATAATATAAGGTATTTTCAATGATACACTGCATATTTCGTTATATTATAAGGTATTTTCAATTATAAACTACAAATTACGATATATTATAAGGTACCTTCAATGATACACTACAAATTACGATATATTATAATGTATTTTCAATGATACACTGCATATTACGTTATATTATAAGGTATTCTCAATGATACACTGCATATTACGTTATATTATAAGGAATTCTCGTTAATAAACTACGATATATTAGAAGGTATTTTCAATGATACACTGCATATTACGTCATATTATAAGGAATTTTCAATGATACACTGCATATTACGTTATATTATAAGGTTATTTGCAATGAAACACTGCATATTACGTTATAGTATAAGGTATTCTCAATGATACACTGCATATTACGTTATATTATAAGGAATTCTCATTAATAAACTACGATATATTAGAAGGTATTTTCAATGATACACTGCATATTACGTCATATTATAAGGAATTTTCAATGATACACTGCATATTACGTTTTATTATAAGGTGTTTTCAATGATACACTGCATATTACGTTATATTATAAGGTATTTTCAATGATACACTGCATATTACGTTATATTATAAGGTATTTTCAATGAAACACTGCATATTACGTTATATTATAAGGAATTTTCAATGATAAACTACGATATAATATAAGGTATTTCCAATGATACACTACATATTACGACATATTATAAGTTATTTCCAATGATTCAATGCATATTACGTTATATTATAAGGAATTTTAAATGATAAACTACGATATATTATAAGGTATTTTCAATGATACACTGCATATTTCGTTATATTATAAGGCATTTTCAATGATACACTGCATATTACGTTTTATTATAAGGTGTTTTCAATGATACACTGCATATTACGTTATATTATAAGGTATTTTCAATGATACACTGCATATTACGTTATATTATAAGGTATTTTCAATGATACACTACAAATTACGATATATTATAAGGTATTTTCAATGATAAACTACAAATTACGATATATTATAAGGTATCTTCAATGATAAACTACAAATTACGATATAATATAAGGTATTTTCAATGATAAACTACAAATTACGATATATTATAAGGTATCTTCAATGATAAACTACAAATTACGATATAATATAAGGTATTTTCAATGATACACTACATATTACGTCATATTATAAGTTATTTCCAATGATACAATGCAAATTACGTTATATTATAAGGTGTTTTCAATGATAAACTACGATATATTATAAGGTATTTTCAATGATACACTGCATATTACAATATATTATAAGGTATTTTCAATGATACACTGCATATTACGTTATATTATAAGGAATTTTCAATGATAAACTACGATATAATATAAGGTATTTTCAATGATACACTGCATATTTCGTTATATTATAAGGTATTTTCAATTATACACTACAAATTACGATATATTATAAGGTACCTTCAATGATACACTACAAATTACGATATATTATAATGTATTTTCAATGATACACTGCATATTACGTTATATTATAAGGTATTCTCAATGATACACTGCATATTACGTTATATTATAAGGAATTCTCATTAATAAACTACGATATATTAGAAGGTATTTTCAATGATACACTCCATATTACGTCATATTATAAGGAATTTTCAATGATACACTGCATATTACGTTATATTATAAGGTTATTTGCAATGAAACACTGCATATTACGTTATATTATAAGGAATTTTCAATGATAAACTACGATATAATATAAGGTATTTCCAACGATACACTACATATTACGACATATTATAAGTTATTTCCAATGATACACTGCAAATTACGTTATGTTATAAGGTATTTACAATGATAAACTACATATTACGATATATTATAAGGTATTTTCAATGATATACTGTATATTACGTTATGTTATAAGGTATTTACAATGATAAACTACATATTACGATATATTATAAGGTATTTTCAATGATATACTGTATATTACGTTGTAGTATAAGGTTATTTGCAATGAAACACTGTATGTTACGTTATATTAAAAGGTATTTTCAATGATACACTGCATATTACGTTATATTATAAGGAATTTTCAATGATACACTGCATATTACTTTATATTATAAGGTTATTTGCAATGAAACACTGCATATTACGTTATATTATAAGGAATTTTCAATGATAAACTACGATATAATATAAGGTATTTTCAATGATACACTACATATTACGTCATATTATAAGTTATTTCCAATGATACAATGCAAATTACGTTATATTATAAGGTGTTTTCAATGATAAACTACGATATATTATAAGGTATTTTCAATGATACACTGCATATTACGATATATTATAAGGTATTTTCAATGATACACTGCATATTACGTTATATTATAAGGAATTTTCAATGATAAACTACGATATAATATAAGGTATTTTCAATGATACACTGCATATTTCGTTATATTATAAGGTATTTTCAATTATACACTACAAATTACGATATATTATAAGGTATTTACAATGATAAACTACATATTACGATATATTATAAGGTTTTTTCAATGATATACTGTATATTACGTTGTAGTATAAGGTATTTTCAATGATACACTGCATATTACGTCATATTAGATAATATTGCCAATGATACACTGCATATTACGTTATATTATAAGGTATTTCCATTGATAAACTACATATTACGATATATTATAAGGAATTTTCAATGATACACTGCATATTACGTTATATTATAAGGTTATTTGCAATAAAACACTGCATATTACGTTATATTATAAGGAATTTTCAATGATAAACTACGATATAATATAAGGTATTTTCAATGATACACTACATATTACGTCATATTATAAGTTATTTCCAATGATACAATGCAAATTACGTTATATTATAAGGAATTTTAAATGATAAACTACGATATATTATAAGGTATTTTCAATGATACACTGCATATTTCGTTATATTATAAGGCATTTTCAATGATACACTGCATATTACGTTTTATTATAAGGTGTTTTCAATGATACACTGCATATTACGTTGTATTATAAGGTATTTTCAATGATACACTACAAATTACGATATATTATAAGGTATTTTCAATGATAAACTACAAATTACGATATATTATAAGGTATCTTCAATGATAAACTACAAATTACGATATAATATAAGGTATTTTCAATGATAAACTACAAATTACGTTATATTATAAGGTATCTTCAATGATAAACTACAAATTACGATATAATATAAGGTATTTTCAAGGATACACTACATATTACGTCATATTATAAGTTATTTCCAATGATACAATGCAAATTACGTTATATTATAAGGTGTTTTCAATGATAAACTACGATATATTATAAGGTATTTTCAATGATACACTGCATATTACGATATATTATAAGGTATTTTCAATGATACACTGCATATTACGTTATATTATAAGGAATTTTCAATGATAAACTACGATATAATATAAGGTATTTTCAATGATACACTGCATATTTCGTTATATTATAAGGTATTTTCAATTATAAACTACAAATTACGATATATTATAAGGTACCTTCAATGATACACTACAAATTACGATATATTATAATGTATTTTCAATGATACACTGCATATTACGTTATATTATAAGGTATTCTCAATGATACACTGCATATTACGTTATATTATAAGGAATTCTCGTTAATAAACTACGATATATTAGAAGGTATTTTCAATGATACACTGCATATTACGTCATATTATAAGGAATTTTCAATGATACACTGCATATTACGTTATATTATAAGGTTATTTGCAATGAAACACTGCATATTACGTTATAGTATAAGGTATTCTCAATGATACACTGCATATTACGTTATATTATAAGGAATTCTCATTAATAAACTACGATATATTAGAAGGTATTTTCAATGATACACTGCATATTACGTCATATTATAAGGAATTTTCAATGATACACTGCATATTACGTTATATTATAAGGTTATTTGCAATGAAACACTGCATATTACGTTATATTATAAGGAATTTTCAATGATAAACTACGATATAATATAAGGTATTTCCAATGATACACTACATATTACGACATATTATAAGTTATTTCCAATGATTCAATGCATATTACGTTATATTATAAGGAATTTTAAATGATAAACTACGATATATTATAAGGTATTTTCAATGATACACTGCATATTTCGTTATATTATAAGGCATTTTCAATGATACACTGCATATTACGTTTTATTATAAGGTGTTTTCAATGATACACTGCATATTACGTTATATTATAAGGTATTTTCAATGATACACTGCATATTACGTTATATTATAAGGTATTTTCAATGATACACTACAAATTACGATATATTATAAGGTATTTTCAATGATAAACTACAAATTACGATATATTATAAGGTATCTTCAATGATAAACTACAAATTACGATATAATATAAGGTATTTTCAATGATAAACTACAAATTACGATATATTATAAGGTATCTTCAATGATAAACTACAAATTACGATATAATATAAGGTATTTTCAATGATACACTACATATTACGTCATATTATAAGTTATTTCCAATGATACAATGCAAATTACGTTATATTATAAGGTGTTTTCAATGATAAACTACGATATATTATAAGGTATTTTCAATGATACACTGCATATTACAATATATTATAAGGTATTTTCAATGATACACTGCATATTACGTTATATTATAAGGAATTTTCAATGATAAACTACGATATAATATAAGGTATTTTCAATGATACACTGCATATTTCGTTATATTATAAGGTATTTTCAATTATACACTACAAATTACGATATATTATAAGGTACCTTCAATGATACACTACAAATTACGATATATTATAATGTATTTTCAATGATACACTGCATATTACGTTATATTATAAGGTATTCTCAATGATACACTGCATATTACGTTATATTATAAGGAATTCTCATTAATAAACTACGATATATTAGAAGGTATTTTCAATGATACACTCCATATTACGTCATATTATAAGGAATTTTCAATGATACACTGCATATTACGTTATATTATAAGGTTATTTGCAATGAAACACTGCATATTACGTTATATTATAAGGAATTTTCAATGATAAACTACGATATAATATAAGGTATTTCCAATGATACACTACATATTACGACATATTATAAGTTATTTCCAATGATACACTGCAAATTACGTTATGTTATAAGGTATTTACAATGATAAACTACATATTACGATATATTATAAGGTATTTTCAATGATATACTGTATATTACGTTATGTTATAAGGTATTTACAATGATAAACTACATATTACGATATATTATAAGGTATTTTCAATGATATACTGTATATTACGTTGTAGTATAAGGTTATTTGCAATGAAACACTGTATGTTACGTTATATTAAAAGGTATTTTCAATGATACACTGCATATTACGTTATATTATAAGGAATTTTCAATGATACACTGCATATTACTTTATATTATAAGGTTATTTGCAATGAAACACTGCATATTACGTTATATTATAAGGAATTTTCAATGATAAACTACGATATAATATAAGGTATTTTCAATGATACACTACATATTACGTCATATTATAAGTTATTTCCAATGATACAATGCAAATTACGTTATATTATAAGGTGTTTTCAATGATAAACTACGATATATTATAAGGTATTTTCAATGATACACTGCATATTACGATATATTATAAGGTATTTTCAATGATACACTGCATATTACGATATATTATAAGGTATTTTCAATGATAAACTACAAATTACGATATATTATAAGGTATCTTCAATGATAAACTACAAATTACGATATAATATAAGGTATTTTCAATGATAAACTACAAATTACGATATATTATAAGGTATCTTCAATGATAAACTACGATATAATATAAGGTATTTTCAATGATACACTGCATATTTCGTTATATTATAAGGTATTTTCAATTATACACTACAAATTACGATATATTATAAGGTACCTTCAATGATACACTACAAATTACGATATATTATAATGTATTTTCAATGATACACTGCATATTACGTTATATTATAAGGTATTCTCAATGATACACTGCATATTACGTTATATTATAAGGAATTCTCATTAATAAACTACGATATATTAGAAGGTATTTTCAATGATACACTGCATATTACGTCATATTATAAGGAATTTTCAATGATACAATGCATATTACGTTATATTATAAGGAATTTTAAATGATAAACTACGATATATTATAAGGTATTTTCAATGATACACTGCATATTTCGTTATATTATAAGGCATTTTCAATGATACACTGCATATTACGTTTTATTATAAGGTGTTTTCAATGATACACTGCATATTACGTTATATTATAAGGTATTTTCAATGATACACTGTATATTACGTTATATTATAAGTTATTTTCAATGATACACTACAAATTACGATATATTATAAGGTATTTTCAATGATAAACTACAAATTACGATATATTATAAGGTATCTTCAATGATAAACTACAAATTACGATATAATATAAGGTATTTTCAATGATAAACTACAAATTACGATATATTATAAGGTATCTTCAATGATAAACTACAAATTACGATATAATATAAGGTATTTTCAATGATACACTACATATTACGTCATATTATAAGATATTTCCAATGATACAATGCAAATTACGTTATATTATAAGGTGTTTTCAATGATAAACTACGATATATTATAAGGTATTTTCAATGATAAACTACCATATATTATAAGGTATTTTCAATGATACACTGCATATTACGTTATATTATAAGGAATTTTCAATGATAAACTACGATATAATATAAGGTATTTTCAATGATACACTGCATATTTCGTTATATTATAAGGTATTTTCAATTATACACTACAAATTACGATATATTATAAGGTACCTTCAATGATACACTACAAATTACGATATATTATAATGTATTTTCAATGATACACTGCATATTACGTTATATTATAAGGTATTCTCAATGATACACTGCATATTACGTTATATTATAAGGAATTCTCATTAATAAACTACGATATATTAGAAGGTATTTTCAATGATACACTGCATATTACGTCATATTATAAGGAATTTTCAATGATACACTGCATATTACGTTATATTATAAGGTTATTTGCAATGAAACACTGCATATTACGTTATATTATAAGGAATTTTCAATGATAAACTACGATATAATATAAGGTATTTCCAATGATACACTACATATTACGACATATTATAAGTTATTTCCAATGATACACTGCAAATTACGTTATGTTATAAGGTATTTACAATGATAAACTACATATTACGATATATTATAAGGTATTTTCAATGATATACTGTATATTACGTTGTAGTATAAGGTTATTTGCAATGAAACACTGTATGTTACGTTATATTAAAAGGTATTTTCAATGATACACTGCATATTACGTTATATTATAATTAATTTTCAATGATACACTGCATATTACTTTATATTATAAGGTTATTTGCAATGAAACACTGCATATTACGTTATATTATAAGGAATTTTCAATGATAAACTACGATATAATATAAGGTATTTTCAATGATACACTACATATTACGTCATATTATAAGTTATTTCCAATGATACAATGCAAATTACGTTATATTATAAGGTGTTTTCAATGATAAACTACGATATATTATAAGGTATTTTCAATGATACACTGCATATTACGATATATTATAAGGTATTTTCAATGATACACTGCATATTACGTTATATTATAAGGAATTTTCAATGATAAACTACGATATAATATAAGGTATTTTCAATGATACACTGCATATTTCGTTATATTATAAGGTATTTTCAATTATACACTACAAATTACGATATATTATAAGGTACCTTCAATGATACACTACAAATTACGATATATTATAATGTATTTTCAATGATACACTGCATATTACGTTATATTATAAGGTATTCTCAATGATACACTGCATATTACGTTATATTATAAGGAATTCTCATTAATAAACTACGATATATTAGAAGGTATTTTCAATGATACACTGCATATTACGTTATATTATAAGGTATTCTCAATGATACACTGCATATTACGTTATATTATAAGGAATTCTCATTAATAAACTACGATATATTAGAAGGTATTTTCAATGATACACTGCATATTACGTCATATTATAAGGAATTTTCAATGATACACTGCATATTACGTTATATTATAAGGTTATTTGCAATGAAACACTGCATATTACGTTATATTATAAGGAATTTTCAATGATAAACTACGATATAATATAAGGTATTTCCAATGATACACTACATATTACGACATATTATAAGTTATTTCCAATGATACACTGCAAATTACGTTATGTTATAAGGTATTTACAATGATAAACTACATATTACGATATATTATAAGGTATTTTCAATGATATACTGTATATTACGTTGTAGTATAAGGTTATTTGCAATGAAACACTGTATGTTACGTTATATTAAAAGGTATTTTCAATGATACACTGCATATTACGTTATATTATAAGGAATTTTCAATGATACACTGCATATTACTTTATATTATAAGGTTATTTGCAATGAAACACTGCATATTACGTTATATTATAAGGAATTTTCAATGATAAACTACGATATAATATAAGGTATTTTCAATGATACACTACATATTACGTCATATTATAAGTTATTTCCAATGATACAATGCAAATTACGTTATATTATAAGGTGTTTTCAATGATAAACTACGATATATTATAAGGTATTTTCAATGATACACTGCATATTACGATATATTATAAGGTATTTTCAATGATACACTGCATATTACGATATATTATAAGGTATTTTCAATGATAAACTACAAATTACGATATATTATAAGGTATCTTCAATGATAAACTACAAATTACGATATAATATAAGGTATTTTCAATGATAAACTACAAATTACGATATATTATAAGGTATCTTCAATGATAAACTACGATATAATATAAGGTATTTTCAATGATACACTGCATATTTCGTTATATTATAAGGTATTTTCAATTATACACTACAAATTACGATATATTATAAGGTACCTTCAATGATACACTACAAATTACGATATATTATAATGTATTTTCAATGATACACTGCATATTACGTTATATTATAAGGTATTCTCAATGATACACTGCATATTACGTTATATTATAAGGAATTCTCATTAATAAACTACGATATATTAGAAGGTATTTTCAATGATACACTGCATATTACGTCATATTATAAGGAATTTTCAATGATACAATGCATATTACGTTATATTATAAGGAATTTTAAATGATAAACTACGATATATTATAAGGTATTTTCAATGATACACTGCATATTTCGTTATATTATAAGGCATTTTCAATGATACACTGCATATTACGTTTTATTATAAGGTGTTTTCAATGATACACTGCATATTACGTTATATTATAAGGTATTTTCAATGATACACTGCATATTACGTTATATTATAAGTTATTTTCAATGATACACTACAAATTACGATATATTATAAGGTATTTTCAATGATAAACTACAAATTACGATATATTATAAGGTATCTTCAATGATAAACTACAAATTACGATATAATATAAGGTATTTTCAATGATAAACTACAAATTACGATATATTATAAGGTATCTTCAATGATAAACTACAAATTACGATATAATATAAGGTATTTTCAATGATACACTACATATTACGTCATATTATAAGATATTTCCAATGATACAATGCAAATTACGTTATATTATAAGGTGTTTTCAATGATAAACTACGATATATTATAAGGTATTTTCAATGATACACTGCATATTACGATATATTATAAGGTATTTTCAATGATACACTGCATATTACGTTATATTATAAGGAATTTTCAATGATAAACTACGATATAATATAAGGTATTTTCAATGATACACTGCATATTTCGTTATATTATAAGGTATTTTCAATTATACACTACAAATTACGATATATTATAAGGTACCTTCAATGATACACTACAAATTACGATATATTATAATGTATTTTCAATGATACACTGCATATTACGTTATATTATAAGGTATTCTCAATGATACACTGCATATTACGTTATATTATAAGGAATTCTCATTAATAAACTACGATATATTAGAAGGTATTTTCAATGATACACTGCATATTACGTCATATTATAAGGAATTTTCAATGATACACTGCATATTACGTTATATTATAAGGTTATTTGCAATGAAACACTGCATATTACGTTATATTATAAGGAATTTTCAATGATAAACTACGATATAATATAAGGTATTTCCAATGATACACTACATATTACGACATATTATAAGTTATTTCCAATGATACACTGCAAATTACGTTATGTTATAAGGTATTTACAATGATAAACTACATATTACGATATATTATAAGGTATTTTCAATGATATACTGTATATTACGTTGTAGTATAAGGTTATTTGCAATGAAACACTGTATGTTACGTTATATTAAAAGGTATTTTCAATGATACACTGCATATTACGTTATATTATAAGGAATTTTCAATGATACACTGCATATTACTTTATATTATAAGGTTATTTGCAATGAAACACTGCATATTACGTTATATTATAAGGAATTTTCAATGATAAACTACGATATAATATAAGGTATTTTCAATGATACACTACATATTACGTCATATTATAAGTTATTTCCAATGATACAATGCAAATTACGTTATATTATAAGGTGTTTTCAATGATAAACTACGATATATTATAAGGTATTTTCAATGATACACTGCATATTACGATATATTATAAGGTATTTTCAATGATACACTGCATATTACGTTATATTATAAGGAATTTTCAATGATAAACTACGATATAATATAAGGTATTTTCAATGATACACTGCATATTTCGTTATATTATAAGGTATTTTCAATTATACACTACAAATTACGATATATTATAAGGTACCTTCAATGATACACTACAAATTACGATATACTATAATGTATTTTCAATGATACACTGCATATTACGTTATATTATAAGGTATTCTCAATGATACACTGCATATTACGTTATATTATAAGGAATTCTCATTAATAAACTACGATATATTAGAAGGTATTTTCAATGATACACTGCATATTACGTTATATTATAAGGTATTCTCAATGATACACTGCATATTACGTTATATTATAAGGAATTCTCATTAATAAACTACGATATATTAGAAGGTATTTTCAATGATACACTGCATATTACGTCATATTATAAGGAATTTTCAATGATACACTGCATATTACGTTATATTATAAGGTTATTTGCAATGAAACACTGCATATTACGTTATATTATAAGGAATTTTCAATGATAAACTACGATATAATATAAGGTATTTCCAATGATACACTACATATTACGACATATTATAAGTTATTTCCAATGATACACTGCAAATTACGTTATGTTATAAGGTATTTACAATGATAAACTACATATTACGATATATTATAAGGTATTTTCAATGATATACTGTATATTACGTTGTAGTATAAGGTTATTTGCAATGAAACACTGTATGTTACGTTATATTAAAAGGTATTTTCAATGATACACTGCATATTACGTTATATTATAAGGAATTTTCAATGATACACTGCATATTACTTTATATTATAAGGTTATTTGCAATGAAACACTGCATATTACGTTATATTATAAGGAATTTTCAATGATAAACTACGATATAATATAAGGTATTTTCAATGATACACTACATATTACGTCATATTATAAGTTATTTCCAATGATACAATGCAAATTACGTTATATTATAAGGTGTTTTCAATGATAAACTACGATATATTATAAGGTATTTTCAATGATACACTGCATATTACGATATATTATAAGGTATTTTCAATGATACACTGCATATTACGTTATATTATAAGGAATTTTCAATGATAAACTACGATATAATATAAGGTATTTTCAATGATACACTGCATATTTCGTTATATTATAAGGTATTTTCAATTATACACTACAAATTACGATATATTATAAGGTATTTACAATGATAAACTACATATTACGATATATTATAAGGTTTTTTCAATGATATACTGTATATTACGTTGTAGTATAAGGTATTTTCAATGATACACTGCATATTACGTCATATTAGATAATATTGCCAATGATACACTGCATATTACGTTATATTATAAGGTATTTCCATTGATAAACTACATATTACGATATATTATAAGGAATTTTCAATGATACACTGCATATTACGTTATATTATAAGGTTATTTGCAATAAAACACTGCATATTACGTTATATTATAAGGAATTTTCAATGATAAACTACGATATAATATAAGGTATTTTCAATGATACACTACATATTACGTCATATTATAAGTTATTTCCAATGATACAATGCAAATTACGTTATATTATAAGGAATTTTAAATGATAAACTACGATATATTATAAGGTATTTTCAATGATACACTGCATATTTCGTTATATTATAAGGCATTTTCAATGATACACTGCATATTACGTTTTATTATAAGGTGTTTTCAATGATACACTGCATATTACGTTGTATTATAAGGTATTTTCAATGATACACTACAAATTACGATATATTATAAGGTATTTTCAATGTTAAACTACAAATTACGATATATTATAAGGTATCTTCAATGATAAACTACAAATTACGATATAATATAAGGTATTTTCAATGATAAACTACAAATTACGATATATTATAAGGTATCTTCAATGATAAACTACAAATTACGATATAATATAAGGTATTTTCAAGGATACACTACATATTACGTCATATTATAAGTTATTTCCAATGATACAATGCAAATTACGTTATATTATAAGGTGTTTTCAATGATAAACTACGATATATTATAAGGTATTTTCAATGATACACTGCATATTACGATATATTATAAGGTATTTTCAATGATACACTGCATATTACGTTATATTATAAGGAATTTTCAATGATAAACTACGATATAATATAAGGTATTTTCAATGATACACTGCATATTTCGTTATATTATAAGGTATTTTCAATTATACACTACAAATTACGATATATTATAAGGTACCTTCAATGATACACTACAAATTACGATATATTATAATGTATTTTCAATGATACACTGCATATTACGTTATATTATAAGGTTATTTGCAATGAAACACTGCATATTACGTTATAGTATAAGGTATTCTCAATGATACACTGCATATTACGTTATATTATAAGGAATTCTCATTAATAAACTACGATATATTAGAAGGTATTTTCAATGATACACTGCATATTACGTCATATTATAAGGAATTTTCAATGATACACTGCATATTACGTTATATTATAAGGTTATTTGCAATGAAACACTGCATATTACGTTATATTATAAGGAATTTTCAATGATAAACTACGATATAATATAAGGTATTTCCAATGATACACTACATATTACGACATATTATAAGTTATTTCCAATGATACAATGCATATTACGTTATATTATAAGGAATTTTAAATGATAAACTACGAAATATTATAAGGTATTTTCAATGATACACTGCATATTTCGTTATATTATAAGGCATTTTCAATGATACACTGCATATTACGTTTTATTATAAGGTGTTTTCAATGATACACTGCATATTACGTTATATTATAAGGTATTTTCAATGATACACTGCATATTACGTTATATTATAAGGTATTTTCAATGATAAACTACAAATTACGATATATTATAAGGTATCTTCAATGATAAACTACAAATTACGATATAATATAAGGTATTTTCAATGATACACTACATATTACGTCATATTATAAGTTATGTCCAATGATACAATGCAAATTACGTTATATTATAAGGTGTTTTCAATGATAAACTACGATATATTATAAGGTATTTTCAATGATACACTGCATATTACAATATATTATAAGGTATTTTCAATGATACACTGCATATTACGTTATATTATAAGGAATTTTCAATGATAAACTACGATATAATATAAGGTATTTTCAATGATACACTGCATATTTCGTTATATTATAAGGTATTTTCAATTATACACTACAAATTACGATATATTATAAGGTACCTTCAATGATACACTACAAATTACGATATATTATAATGTATTTTCAATGATACACTGCATATTACGTTATATTATAAGGTATTCTCAATGATACACTGCATATTACGTTATATTATAAGGAATTCTCATTAATAAACTACGATATATTAGAAGGTATTTTCAATGATACACTCCATATTACGTCATATTATAAGGAATTTTCAATGATACACTGCATATTACGTTATATTATAAGGTTATTTGCAATGAAACACTGCATATTACGTTATATTATAAGGAATTTTCAATGATAAACTACGATATAATATAAGTTATTTTCAATGATACACTACATATTACGTCATATTATAAGTTATTTCCAATGATACAATGCAAATTACGTTATATTATAAGGTGTTTTCAATGATAAACTACGATATATTATAAGGTATTTTCAATGATACACTGCATATTACGATATATTATAAGGTATTTTCAATGATACACTGCATATTACGTTATATTATAAGGAATTTTCAATGATAAACTACGATATAATATAAGGTATTTTCAATGATACACTGCATATTTCGTTATATTATAAGGTATTTTCAATTATACACTACAAATTACGATATATTATAAGGTATTTACAATGATAAACTACATATTACGATATATTATAAGGTTTTTTCAATGATATACTGTATATTACGTTGTAGTATAAGGTATTTTCAATGATACACTGCATATTACGTCATATTAGATAATATTGCCAATGATACACTGCATATTACGTTATATTATAAGGTATTTCCATTGATAAACTACATATTACGATATATTATAAGGAATTTTCAATGATACACTGCATATTACGTTATATTATAAGGTTATTTGCAATGAAACACTGCATATTACGTTATATTATAAGGAATTTTCAATGATAAACTACGATATAATATAAGGTATTTTCAATGATACACTAAATATTACGTCATATTATAAGTTATTTCCAATGATACAATGCAAATTACGTTATATTATAAGGAATTTTAAATGATAAACTACGATATATTATAAGGTATTTTCAATGATACACTGCATATTTCGATATATTATAAGGCATTTTCAATGATACACTGCATATTACGTTTTATTATAAGGTGTTTTCAATGATACACTGCATATTACGTTGTATTATAAGGTATTTTCAATGATACACTACAAATTACGATATATTATAAGGTATTTTCAATGTTAAACTACAAATTACGATATATTATAAGGTATCTTCAATGATAAACTACAAATTACGATATAATATAAGGTATTTTCAATGATAAACTACAAATTACGATATATTATAAGGTATCTTCAATGATAAACTACAAATTACGATATAATATAAGGTATTTTCAAGGATACACTACATATTACGTCATATTATAAGTTATTTCCAATGATACAATGCAAATTACGTTATATTATAAGGTGTTTTCAATGATAAACTACGATATATTATAAGGTATTTTCAATGATACACTGCATATTACGATATATTATAAGGTATTTTCAATGATACACTGCATATTACGTTATATTATAAGGTATTTTCAATGATAAACTACGATATAATATAAGGTATTTTCAATGATACACTGCATATTTCGTTATATTATAAGGTATTTTCAATTATACACTACAAATTACGATATATTATAAGGTACCTTCAATGATACACTACAAATTACGATATATTATAAGGAATTTTCAATGATACACTGCATATTACGTTATATTATAAGGTATTCTCAATGATACACTGCATATTACGTTATATTATAAGGAATTCTCGTTAATAAACTACGATATATTAGAAGGTATTTTCAATGATACACTGCATATTACGTCATATTATAAGGAATTTTCAATGATACACTGCATATTACGTTATATTATAAGGTTATTTGCAATGAAACACTGCATATTACGTTATAGTATAAGGTATTCTCAATGATACACTGCATATTACGTTATATTATAAGGAATTCTCATTAATAAACTACGATATATTAGAAGGTATTTTCAATGATACACTGCATATTACGTCATATTATAAGGAATTTTCAATGATACACTGCATATTACGTTATATTATAAGGTTATTTGCAATGAAACACTGCATATTACGTTATATTATAAGGAATTTTCAATGATAAACTACGATATAATATAAGGTATTTCCAATGATACACTACATATTACGACATATTATAAGTTATTTCCAATGATACAATGCATATTACGTTATATTATAAGGAATTTTAAATGATAAACTACGAAATATTATAAGGTATTTTCAATGATACACTGCATATTTCGTTATATTATAAGGCATTTTCAATGATACACTGCATATTACGTTTTATTATAAGGTGTTTTCAATGATACACTGCATATTACGTTATATTATAAGGTATTTTCAATGATACACTGCATATTACGTTATATTATAAGGTATTTTCAATGATACACTACAAATTACGATATATTATAAGGTATTTTCAATGATAAACTACAAATTACGATATATTATAAGGTATCTTCAATGATAAACTACAAATTACGATATAATATAAGGTATTTTCAATGATAAACTACAAATTACGATATATTATAAGGTATCTTCAATGATAAACTACAAATTACGATATAATATAAGGTATTTTCAATGATACACTACATATTACGTCATATTATAAGTTATGTCCAATGATACAATGCAAATTACGTTATATTATAAGGTGTTTTCAATGGTAAACTACGATATATTATAAGGTATTTTCAATGATACACTGCATATTACCATTTATTATAAGGTATTTTCAATGATACACTGCATATTACGTTATATTATAAGGTATTTTCAATGGTAAACTACGATATAATATAAGGTATTTTCAATGATACACTGCATATTTCGTTATATTATAAGGTATTTTCAATTATACACTACAAATTACGATATATTATAAGGTACCTTCAATGATACACTACAAATTACGATATATTATAATGTATTTTCAATGATACACTGCATATTACGTTATATTATAAGGTATTCTCAATGATACACTGCATATTACGTTATATTATAAGGAATTCTCATTAATAAACTACGATATATTAGAAGGTATTTTCAATGATACACTCCATATTACGTCATATTATAAGGAATTTTCAATGATACACTGCATATTACGTTATATTATAAGGTTATTTGCAATGAAACACTGCATATTACGTTATATTATAAGGAATTTTCAATGATAAACTACGATATAATATAAGGTATTTCCAATGATACACTACATATTACGACATATTATAAGTTATTTCCAATGATACACTGCAAATTACGTTATGTTATAAGGTATTTAAAATGATAAACTACATATTACGATATATTATAAGGTATTTTCAATGATATACTGTATATTACGTTGTAGTATAAGGTTATTTGCAATGAAACACTGTATGTTACGTTATATTAAAAGGTATTTTCAATGATACACTGCATATTACGTTATATTATAAGGAATTTTCAATGATACACTGCATATTACTTTATATTATAAGGTTATTTGCAATGAAACACTGCATATTACGTTATATTATAAGGAATTTTCAATGATAAACTACGATATAATGTAAGGTATTTTCAATGATGCACTACATATTACGTCATATTATAAGTTATTTCCAATGATACAATGCAAATTACGTTATATTATAAGGTGTTTTCAATGATAAACTACGATATATTATAAGGTATTTTCAATGATACACTGCATATTACGATATATTATAAGGTATTTTCAATGATACACTGCATATTACGTTATATTGTAAGGAATTTTCAATGATAAACTACGATACAATATAAGGTATTTTCAATGATACACTGCATATTTCGTTATATTATAAGGTATTTTCAATTATACACTACAAATTACGATATATTATAAGGTATCTTCAATGATACACTACAAATTACGATATATTATCAGGTATTTTCAATGATACACTGCATATTACGTTATATTATAAGGTATTCTCAATGATACACTGCATATTACGTTATATTATAAGGAATTCTCATTAATAAACTACGATATATTAGAAGGTATTTTCAATGATACACTGCATATTACGTCATATTATAAGGAATTTTCAATGATACACTGCATATTACGTTATATTATAAGGTTATTTGCAATGAAACACTGCATATTACGTTATATTATAAGGAATTTTCAATGATAAACTACGATATAATATAAGGTATTTTCAATGATACACTGCATATTTCGTTATATTATAAGGTATTTTCAATTATACACTACAAATTACGATATATTATAAGGTACCTTCAATGATACACTACAAATTACGATATATTATAATGTATTTTCAATGATACACTGCATATTACGTTATATTATAAGGTATTCTCAATGATACACTGCATATTACGTTATATTATAAGGAATTCTCATTAATAAACTACGATATATTAGAAGGTATTTTCAATGATACACTGCATATTACGTCATATTATAAGGAATTTTCAATGATACACTGCATATTACGTTATATTATAAGGTTATTTGCAATGAAACACTGCATATTACGTTATATTATAAGGAATTCTCAATGATACACTGCATATTACGTTATATTATAAGGAATTCTCATTAATAAACTACGATATATTAGAAGGTATTTTCAATGATACACTGCATATTACGTCATATTATAAGGAATTTTCAATGATACACTGCATATTACGTTATATTATAAGGTTATTTGCAATGAAACACTGCATATTACGTTATATTATAAGGAATTTTCAATGATAAACTACGATATAATATAAGGTATTTCCAATGATACACTACATATTACGACATATTATAAGTTATTTCCAATGATACAATGCATATTACGTTATATTATAAGGAATTTTAAATGATAAACTACGAAATATTATAAGGTATTTTCAATGATACACTGCATATTTCGTTATATTATAAGGCATTTTCAATGATACACTGCATATTACGTTTTATTATAAGGTGTTTTCAATGATACACTGCATATTACGTTATATTATAAGGTATTTTCAATGATACACTGCATATTACGTTATATTATAAGGTATTTTCAATGATACACTACAAATTACGATATATTATAAGGTATTTTCAATGATAAACTACAAATTACGATATATTATAAGGTATCTTCAATGATAAACTACAAATTACGATATAATATAAGGTATTTTCAATGATAAACTACAAATTACGATATATTATAAGGTATCTTCAATGATAAACTACAAATTACGATATAATATAAGGTATTTTCAATGATACACTACATATTACGTCATATTATAAGTTATGTCCAATGATACAATGCAAATTACGTTATATTATAAGGTGTTTTCAATGATAAACTACGATATATTATAAGGTATTTTCAATGATACACTGCATATTACAATATATTATAAGGTATTTTCAATGATACACTGCATATTACGTTATATTATAAGGAATTTTCAATGATAAACTACGATATAATATAAGGTATTTTCAATGATACACTGCATATTTCGTTATATTATAAGGTATTTTCAATTATACACTACAAATTACGATATATTATAAGGTACCTTCAATGATACACTACAAATTACGATATATTATAATGTATTTTCAATGATACACTGCATATTACGTTATATTATAAGGTATTCTCAATGATACACTGCATATTACGTTATATTATAAGGAATTCTCATTAATAAACTACGATATATTAGAAGGTATTTTCAATGATACACTCCATATTACGTCATATTATAAGGAATTTTCAATGATACACTGCATATTACGTTATATTATAAGGTTATTTGCAATGAAACACTGCATATTACGTTATATTATAAGGAATTTTCAATGATAAACTACGATATAATATAAGGTATTTCCAATGATACACTACATATTACGACATATTATAAGTTATTTCCAATGATACACTGCAAATTACGTTATGTTATAAGGTATTTAAAATGATAAACTACATATTACGATATATTATAAGGTATTTTCAATGATATACTGTATATTACGTTGTAGTATAAGGTTATTTGCAATGAAACACTGTATGTTACGTTATATTAAAAGGTATTTTCAATGATACACTGCATATTACGTTATATTATAAGGAATTTTCAATGATACACTGCATATTACTTTATATTATAAGGTTATTTGCAATGAAACACTGCATATTACGTTATATTATAAGGAATTTTCAATGATAAACTACGATATAATGTAAGGTATTTTCAATGATGCACTACATATTACGTCATATTATAAGTTATTTCCAATGATACAATGCAAATTACGTTATATTATAAGGTGTTTTCAATGATAAACTACGATATATTATAAGGTATTTTCAATGATACACTGCATATTACGATATATTATAAGGTATTTTCAATGATACACTGCATATTACGTTATATTGTAAGGAATTTTCAATGATAAACTACGATACAATATAAGGTATTTTCAATGATACACTGCATATTTCGTTATATTATAAGGTATTTTCAATTATACACTACAAATTACGATATATTATAAGGTATTTTCAATGATACACTACAAATTACGATATATTATCAGGTATTTTCAATGATACACTGCATATTACGTTATATTATAAGGTATTCTCAATGATACACTGCATATTACGTTATATTATAAGGAATTCTCATTAATAAACTACGATATATTAGAAGGTATTTTCAATGATACACTGCATATTACGTCATATTATAAGGAATTTTCAATGATACACTGCATATTACGTTATATTATAAGGTTATTTGCAATGAAACACTGCATATTACGTTATATTATAAGGAATTTTCAATGATAAACTACGATATAATATAAGGTATTTTCAATGATACACTGCATATTTCGTTATATTATAAGGTATTTTCAATTATACACTACAAATTACGATATATTATAAGGTACCTTCAATGATACACTACAAATTACGATATATTATAATGTATTTTCAATGATACACTGCATATTACGTTATATTATAAGGTATTCTCAATGATACACTGCATATTACGTTATATTATAAGGAATTCTCATTAATAAACTACGATATATTAGAAGGTATTTTCAATGATACACTCCATATTACGTCATATTATAAGGAATTTTCAATGATACACTGCATATTACGTTATATTATAAGGTTATTTGCAATGAAACACTGCATATTACGTTATATTATAAGGAATTTTCAATGATAAACTACGATATAATATAAGGTATTTCCAATGATACACTACATATTACGACATATTATAAGTTATTTCCAATGATACACTGCAAATTACGTTATGTTATAAGGTATTTAAAATGATAAACTACATATTACGATATATTATAAGGTATTTTCAATGATATACTGTATATTACGTTGTAGTATAAGGTTATTTGCAATGAAACACTGTATGTTACGTTATATTAAAAGGTATTTTCAATGATACACTGCATATTACGTTATATTATAAGGAATTTTCAATGATACACTGCATATTACTTTATATTATAAGGTTATTTGCAATGAAACACTGCATATTACGTTATATTATAAGGAATTTTCAATGATAAACTACGATATAATGTAAGGTATTTTCAATGATGCACTACATATTACGTCATATTATAAGTTATTTCCAATGATACAATGCAAATTACGTTATATTATAAGGTGTTTTCAATGATAAACTACGATATATTATAAGGTATTTTCAATGATACACTGCATATTACGATATATTATAAGGTATTTTCAATGATACACTGCATATTACGTTATATTGTAAGGAATTTTCAATGATAAACTACGATATAATATAAGGTATTTTCAATGATACACTGCATATTTCGTTATATTATAAGGTATTTTCAATTATACACTACAAATTACGATATATTATAAGGTATCTTCAATGATACACTACAAATTACGATATATTATCAGGTATTTTCAATGATACACTGCATATTACGTTATATTATAAGGTATTCTCAATGATACACTGCATATTACGTTATATTATAAGGAATTCTCATTAATAAACTACGATATATTAGAAGGTATTTTCAATGATACACTGCATATTACGTCATATTATAAGGAATTTTCAATGATACACTGCATATTACGTTATATTATAAGGTTATTTGCAATGAAACACTGCATATTACGTTATATTATAAGGAATTTTCAATGATAAACTACGATATAATATAAGGTATTTCCAATGATACACTACATATTACGACATATTATAAGTTATTTCCAATGATACACTGCAAATTACGTTATGTTATAAGGTATTTACAATGATAAACTACATATTACGATATATTATAAGGTATTTTCAATGATATACTGTATATTACGTTGTAGTATAAGGTTATTTGCAATGAAACACTGTATGTTACGTTATATTAAAAGGTATTTTCAATGATACACTGCATATTACGTTATATTATAAGGAATTTTCAATGATACACTGCATATTACTTTATATTATAAGGTTATTTGCAATGAAACACTGCATATTACGTTATATTATAAGGAATTTTCAATGATAAACTACGATATAATATATGGTATTTTCAATGATACACTACATATTACGTCATATTATAAGTTATTTCCAATGATACAATGCAAATTACGTTATATTATAAGGTGTTTTTAATGATAAACTACGATATATTATAAGGTATTTTCAATGATACACTGCATATTACGATATATTATAAGGTATTTTCAATGATACACTGCATATTACGTTATATTATAAGGAATTTTCAATGATAAACTACGATATAATATGAGGTATTTTCAATGATACACTGCATATTTCGTTATATTATAAGGTATTTTCAATTATACACTACAAATTACGATATATTATAAGGTACCTTCAATGATACACTACAAATTACGATATATTATAATGTATTTTCAATGATACACTGCATATTACGTTATATTATAAGGTATTCTCAATGATACACTGCATATTACGTTATATTATAAGGAATTCTCATTAATAAACTACGATATATTAGAAGGTATTTTCAATGATACACTCCATATTACGTCATATTATAAGGTATTTTCAATGATATACTGTATATTACGTTGTAGTATAAGGTTATTTGCAATGAAACACTGTATGTTACGTTATATTAAAAGGTATTTTCAATGATACACTGCATATTACGTTATATTATAAGGAATTTTCAATGATAAACTACAAATTACGATATATTATAAGGTATCTTCAATGATAAACTACAAATTACGATATAATATAAGGTATTTTCAATGATACACTACATATTACGTCATATTATAAGTTATTTCCAATGATACAATGCAAATTACGTTATATTATAAGGTGTTTTCAATGATAAACTACGATATATTATAAGGTATTTTCAATGATACACTGCATATTACAATATATTATAAGGTATTTTCAATGATACACTGCATATCACGTTATATTATAAGGAATTTTCAATGATAAACTACGATATAATATAAGGTATTTTCAATGATACACTGCATATTACGTTATATTATAAGGAATTTTCAATGATAAACTACGATATAATATATGGTATTTTCAATGATACACTGCATATTACGTTATATTATAAGGTATTTTCAATGATACACTACAAATTACGATATATTATAAGGTATTTTCAATGATAAACTACAAATTACGATATATTATAAGGTATCTTCAATGATAAACTACAAATTACGATATAATATAAGGTATTTTCAATGATAAACTACAAATTACGATATATTATAAGGTATCTTCAATGATAAACTACAAATTACGATATAATATAAGGTATTTTCAATGATACACTACATATTACGTCATATTATAAGTTATGTCCAATGATACAATGCAAATTACGTTATATTATAAGGTGTTTTCAATGATAAACTACGATATATTATAAGGTATTTTCAATGATACACTGCATATTACAATATATTATAAGGTATTTTCAATGATACACTGCATATTACGTTATATTATAAGGAATTTTCAATGATAAACTACGATATAATATAAGGTATTTTCAATGATACACTGCATATTTCGTTATATTATAAGGTATTTTCAATTATACACTACAAATTACGATATATTATAAGGTACCTTCAATGATACACTACAAATTACGATATATTATAATGTATTTTCAATGATACACTGCATATTACGTTATATTATAAGGTATTCTCAATGATACACTGCATATTACGTTATATTATAAGGAATTCTCATTAATAAACTGCGATATATTAGAAGGTATTTTCAATGATACACTCCATATTACGTCATATTATAAGGAATTTTCAATGATACACTGCATATTACGTTATATTATAAGGTTATTTGCAATGAAACACTGCATATTACGTTATATTATAAGGAATTTTCAATGATAAACTACGATATAATATAAGGTATTTCCAATGATACACTACATATTACGACATATTATAAGTTATTTCCAATGATACACTGCAAATTACGTTATGTTATAAGGTATTTAAAATGATAAACTACATATTACGATATATTATAAGGTATTTTCAATGATATACTGTATATTACGTTGTAGTATAAGGTTATTTGCAATGAAACACTGTATGTTACGTTATATTAAAAGGTATTTTCAATGATACACTGCATATTACGTTATATTATAAGGAATTTTCAATGATACACTGCATATTACTTTATATTATAAGGTTATTTGCAATGAAACACTGCATATTACGTTATATTATAAGGAATTTTCAATGATAAACTACGATATAATGTAAGGTATTTTCAATGATGCACTACATATTACGTCATATTATAAGTTATTTCCAATGATACAATGCAAATTACGTTATATTATAAGGTGTTTTCAATGATAAACTACGATATATTATAAGGTATTTTCAATGATACACTGCATATTACGATATATTATAAGGTATTTTCAATGATACACTGCATATTACGTTATATTGTAAGGAATTTTCAATGATAAACTACGATATAATATAAGGTATTTTCAATGATACACTGCATATTTCGTTATATTATAAGGTATTTTCAATTATACACTACAAATTACGATATATTATAAGGTATCTTCAATGATACACTACAAATTACGATATATTATCAGGTATTTTCAATGATACACTGCATATTACGTTATATTATAAGGTATTCTCAATGATACACTGCATATTACGTTATATTATAAGGAATTCTCATTAATAAACTACGATATATTAGAAGGTATTTTCAATGATACACTGCATATTACGTCATATTATAAGGAATTTTCAATGATACACTGCATATTACGTTATATTATAAGGTTATTTGCAATGAAACACTGCATATTACGTTATATTATAAGGAATTTTCAATGATAAACTACGATATAATATAAGGTATTTCCAATGATACACTACATATTACGACATATTATAAGTTATTTCCAATGATACACTGCAAATTACGTTATGTTATAAGGTATTTACAATGATAAACTACATATTACGATATATTATAAGGTATTTTCAATGATATACTGTATATTACGTTGTAGTATAAGGTTATTTGCAATGAAACACTGTATGTTACGTTATATTAAAAGGTATTTTCAATGATACACTGCATATTACGTTATATTATAAGGAATTTTCAATGATACACTGCATATTACTTTATATTATAAGGTTATTTGCAATGAAACACTGCATATTACGTTATATTATAAGGAATTTTCAATGATAAACTACGATATAATATATGGTATTTTCAATGATACACTACATATTACGTCATATTATAAGTTATTTCCAATGATACAATGCAAATTACGTTATATTATAAGGTGTTTTTAATGATAAACTACGATATATTATAAGGTATTTTCAATGATACACTGCATATTACGATATATTATAAGGTATTTTCAATGATACACTGCATATTACGTTATATTATAAGGAATTTTCAATGATAAACTACGATATAATATGAGGTATTTTCAATGATACACTGCATATTTCGTTATATTATAAGGTATTTTCAATTATACACTACAAATTACGATATATTATAAGGTACCTTCAATGATACACTACAAATTACGATATATTATAATGTATTTTCAATGATACACTGCATATTACGTTATATTATAAGGTATTCTCAATGATACACTGCATATTACGTTATATTATAAGGAATTCTCATTAATAAACTACGATATATTAGAAGGTATTTTCAATGATACACTCCATATTACGTCATATTATAAGGTATTTTCAATGATATACTGTATATTACGTTGTAGTATAAGGTTATTTGCAATGAAACACTGTATGTTACGTTATATTATAAGGTATTTTCAATGATACACTGCATATTTCGTTATATTATAAGGAATTTTCAATGATAAACTACAAATGACGATATATTATAAGGTATTTTCAATAATAAACTACAAATTAACACATATTATAAGGTATTTTCAATGATACACTACATATTACGTCATATTATAAGTTATTTCCAATGATACAATGCAAATTACGTTATATTATAAGGTGTTTTCAATGATAAACTACGATATATTATAAGGTATTTTCAATGATACACTGCATATTACAATATATTATAAGGTATTTTCAATGATACACTGCATATTACGTTATATTATAAGGAATTTTCAATGATAAACTACGATATAATATAAGGTATTTTCAATGATACACTGCATATTTCGTTATATTATAAGGTATTTTCAATTATACACTACAAATTACGATATATTATAAGGTACCTTCAATGATACACTACAAATTACGATATATTATAATGTATTTTCAATGATACACTGCATATTACGTTATATTATAAGGTATTCTCAATGATACACTGCATATTACGTTATATTATAAGGAATTCTCATTAATAAACTACGATATATTAGAAGGTATTTTCAATGATACACTCCATATTACGTCATATTATAAGGAATTTTCAATGATACACTGCATATTACGTTATATTATAAGGTTATTTGCAATGAAACACTGCATATTACGTTATATTATAAGGAATTTTCAATGATAAACTACGATATAATATAAGGTATTTCCAATGATACACTACATATTACGACATATTATAAGTTATTTCCAATGATACACTGCAAATTACGTTATGTTATAAGGTATTTACAATGATAAACTACATATTACGATATATTATAAGGTATTTTCAATGATATACTGTATATTACGTTGTAGTATAAGGTTATTTGCAATGAAACACTGTATGTTACGTTATATTAAAAGGTATTTTCAATGCTACACTGCATATTACGTTATATTATAAGGAATTTTCAATGATACACTGCATATTACTTTATATTATAAGGTTATTTGCAATGAAACACTGCATATTACGTTATATTATAAGGAATTTTCAATGATAAACTACGATATAATATAAGGTATTTTCAATGATACACTGCATATTTCGTTATATTATAAGGTATTTTCAATTATACACTACAAATTACGATATATTATAAGGTATCTTCAATGATACACTACAAATTACGATATATTATCAGGTATTTTCAATGATACACTGCATATTACGTTATATTATAAGGTATTCTCAATGATACACTGCATATTACGTTATATTATAAGGAATTCTCATTAATAAACTACGATATATTAGAAGGTATTTTCAATGATACACTGCATATTACGTCATATTATAAGGAATTTTCAATGATACACTGCATATTACGTTATATTATAAGGTTATTTGCAATGAAACACTGCATATTACGTTATATTATAAGGAATTTTCAATGATAAACTACGATATAATATAAGGTATTTCCAATGATACACTACATATTACGACATATTATAAGTTATTTCCAATGATACACTGCAAATTACGTTATGTTATAAGGTATTTACAATGATAAACTACATATTACGATATATTATAAGGTATTTTCAATGATATACTGTATATTACGTTGTAGTATAAGGTTATTTGCAATGAAACACTGTATGTTACGTTATATTAAAAGGTATTTTCAATGATACACTGCATATTACGTTATATTATAAGGAATTTTCAATGATACACTGCATATTACTTTATATTATAAGGTTATTTGCAATGAAACACTGCATATTACGTTATATTATAAGGAATTTTCAATGATAAACTACGATATAATATATGGTATTTTCAATGATACACTACATATTACGTCATATTATAAGTTATTTCCAATGATACAATGCAAATTACGTTATATTATAAGGTGTTTTTAATGATAAACTACGATATATTATAAGGTATTTTCAATGATACACTGCATATTACGATATATTATAAGGTATTTTCAATGATACACTGCATATTACGTTATATTATAAGGAATTTTCAATGATAAACTACGATATAATATAAGGTATTTTCAATGATACACTGCATATTTCGTTATATTATAAGGTATTTTCAATTATACACTACAAATTACGATATATTATAAGGTACCTTCAATGATACACTACAAATTACGATATATTATAATGTATTTTCAATGATACACTGCATATTACGTTATATTATAAGGTATTCTCAATGATACACTGCATATTACGTTATATTATAAGGAATTCTCATTAATAAACTACGATATATTAGAAGGTATTTTCAATGATACACTCCATATTACGTCATATTATAAGGTATTTTCAATGATATACTGTATATTACGTTGTAGTATAAGGTTATTTGCAATGAAACACTGTATGTTACGTTATATTAAAAGGTATTTTCAATGATACACTGCATATTACGTTATATTATAAGGAATTTTCAATGATAAACTACAAATTACGATATATTATAAGGTATCTTCAATGATACACTACAAATTACGATATATTATCAGGTATTTTCAATGATACACTGCATATTACGTTATATTATAAGGTATTCTCAATGATACACTGCATATTACGTTATATTATAAGGAATTCTCATTAATAAACTACGATATATTAGAAGGTATTTTCAATGATACACTGCATATTACGTCATATTATAAGGAATTTTCAATGATACACTGCATATTACGTTATATTATAAGGTTATTTGCAATGAAACACTGCATATTACGTTATATTATAAGGAATTTTCAATGATAAACTACGATATAATATAAGGTATTTCCAATGATACACTACATATTACGACATATTATAAGTTATTTCCAATGATACACTGCAAATTACGTTATGTTATAAGGTATTTACAATGATAAACTACATATTACGATATATTATAAGGTATTTTCAATGATATACTGTATATTACGTTGTAGTATAAGGTTATTTGCAATGAAACACTGTATGTTACGTTATATTAAAAGGTATTTTCAATGATACACTGCATATTACGTTATATTATAAGGAATTTTCAATGATACACTGCATATTACTTTATATTATAAGGTTATTTGCAATGAAACACTGCATATTACGTTATATTATAAGGAATTTTCAATGATAAACTACGATATAATATATGGTATTTTCAATGATACACTACATATTACGTCATATTATAAGTTATTTCCAATGATACAATGCAAATTACGTTATATTATAAGGTGTTTTTAATGATAAACTACGATATATTATAAGGTATTTTCAATGATACACTGCATATTACGATATATTATAAGGTATTTTCAATGATACACTGCATATTACGTTATATTATAAGGAATTTTCAATGATAAACTACGATATAATATAAGGTATTTTCAATGATACACTGCATATTTCGTTATATTATAAGGTATTTTCAATTATACACTACAAATTACGATATATTATAAGGTACCTTCAATGATACACTACAAATTACGATATATTATAATGTATTTTCAATGATACACTGCATATTACGTTATATTATAAGGTATTCTCAATGATACACTGCATATTACGTTATATTATAAGGAATTCTCATTAATAAACTACGATATATTAGAAGGTATTTTCAATGATACACTGCATATTACGTCATATTATAAGGTATTTTCAATGATATACTGTATATTACGTTGTAGTATAAGGTTATTTGCAATGAAACACTGTATGTTACGTTATATTAAAAGGTATTTTCAATGATACACTGCATATTACGTTATATTATAAGGAATTTTCAATGATAAACTACAAATGACGATATATTATAAGGTATTTTCAATGATAAACTACAAATTACGATATATTATAAGGTATTTTCAATGATACACTACATATTACGTCATATTATAAGTTATTTCCAATGATACAATGCAAATTACGTTATATTATAAGGTGTTTTCAATGATAAACTACGATATATTATAAGGTATTTTCAATGATACACTGCATATTACAATATATTATAAGGTATTTTCAATGATACACTGCATATCACGTTATATTATAAGGAATTTTCAATGATAAACTACGATATAATATAAGGTATTTTCAATGATACACTGCATATTTCGTTATATTATAAGGTATTTTCAATTATACACTACAAATTACGATATATTATAAGGTACCTTCAATGATACACTACAAATTACGATATATTATAATGTATTTTCAATGATACACTGCATATTACGTTATATTATAAGGTATTCTCAATGATACACTGCATATTACGTTATATTATAAGGAATTCTCATTAATAAACTACGATATATTAGAAGGTATTTTCAATGATACACTCCATATTACGTCATATTATAAGGAATTTTCAATGATACACTGCATATTACGTTATATTATAAGGTTATTTGCAATGAAACACTGCATATTACGTTATATTATAAGGAATTTTCAATGATAAACTACGATATAATATAAGGTATTTCCAATGATACACTACATATTACGACATATTATAAGTTATTTCCAATGATACACTGCAAATTACGTTATGTTATAAGGTATTTACAATGATAAACTACATATTACGATATATTATAAGGTATTTTCAATGATATACTGTATATTACGTTGTAGTATAAGGTTATTTGCAATGAAACACTGTATGTTACGTTATATTAAAAGGTATTTTCAATGATACACTGCATATTACGTTATATTATAAGGAATTTTCAATGATACACTGCATATTACTTTATATTATAAGGTTATTTGCAATGAAACACTGCATATTACGTTATATTATAAGGAATTTTCAATGATAAACTACGATATAATATAAGGTATTTTCAATGATACACTACATATTACGTCATATTATAAGTTATTTCCAATGATACAATGCAAATTACGTTATATTATAAGGTGTTTTCAATGATAAACTACGATATATTATAAGGTATTTTCAATGATACACTGCATATTACGATATATTATAAGGTATTTTCAATGATACACTGCATATTACGTTGTATTATAAGGAATTTTCAATGATAAACTACGATATAATATAAGGTATTTTCAATGATACACTGCATATTTCGTTATATTATAAGGTATTTTCAATTATACACTACAAATTACGATATATTATAAGGTACCTTCAATGATACACTACAAATTACGATATATTATAATGTATTTTCAATGATACACTGCATATTACGTTATATTATAAGGTATTCTCAATGATACACTGCATATTACGTTATATTATAAGGAATTCTCATTAATAAACTACGATATATTAGAAGGTATTTTCAATGATACACTGCATATTACGTTATATTATAAGGTATTTTCAATGATATACTGTATATTACGTTGTAGTATAAGGTTATTTGCAATGAAACACTGTATGTTACGTTATATTAAAAGGTATTTTCAATGATACACTGCATATTTCGTTATATTATAAGGAATTTTCAATGATAAACTACAAATGACGATATATTATAAGGTATTTTCAATAATAAACTACAAATTAACACATATTATAAGGTATTTTCAATGATACACTACATATTAGGTTATATTATAAGTTATTTCCAATGATACAATGCAAATTACGTTATATTATAAGGTGTTTTCAATGATAAACTACGATATATTATAAGGTATTTTCAATGATACACTGCATATTACAATATATTATAAGGTATTTTCAATGATACACTGCATATCACGTTATATTATAAGGAATTTTCAATGATAAACTACGATATAATATAAGGTATTTTCAATGATACACTGCATATTTCGTTATATTATAAGGTATTTTCAATTATACACTACAAATTACGATATATTATAAGGTACCTTCAATGATACACTACAAATTACGATATATTATAATGTATTTTCAATGATACACTGCATATTACGTTATATTATAAGGTATTCTCAATGATACACTGCATATTACGTTATATTATAAGGAATTCTCATTAATAAACTACGATATATTAGAAGGTATTTTCAATGATACACTCCATATTACGTCATATTATAAGGAATTTTCAATGATACACTGCATATTACGTTATATTATAAGGTTATTTGCAATGAAACACTGCATATTACGTTATATTATAAGGAATTTTCAATGATAAACTACGATATAATATAAGGTATTTCCAATGATACACTACATATTACGACATATTATAAGTTATTTCCAATGATACACTGCAAATTACGTTATGTTATAAGGTATTTACAATGATAAACTACATATTACGATATATTATAAGGTATTTTCAATGATATACTGTATATTACGTTGTAGTATAAGGTTATTTGCAATGAAACACTGTATGTTACGTTATATTAAAAGGTATTTTCAATGATACACTGCATATTACGTTATATTATAAGGAATTTTCAATGATACACTGCATATTACTTTATATTATAAGGTTATTTGCAATGAAACACTGCATATTACGTTATATTATAAGGAATTTTCAATGATAAACTACGATATAATATAAGGTATTTCCAATGATACACTACATATTACGACATATTATAAGTTATTTCCAATGATACACTGCAAATTACGTTATGTTATAAGGTATTTACAATGATAAACTACATATTACGATATATTATAAGGTATTTTCAATGATATACTGTATATTACGTTGTAGTATAAGGTTATTTGCAATGAAACACTGTATGTTACGTTATATTAAAAGGTATTTTCAATGATACACTGCATATTACGTTATATTATAAGGAATTTTCAATGATACACTGCATATTACTTTATATTATAAGGTTATTTGCAATGAAACACTGCATATTACGTTATATTATAAGGAATTTTCAATGATAAACTACGATATAATATAAGGTATTTTCAATGATACACTACATATTACGTCATATTATAAGTTATTTCCAATGATACAATGCAAATTACGTTATATTATAAGGTGTTTTCAATGATAAACTACGATATATTATAAGGTATTTTCAATGATACACTGCATATTACGATATATTATAAGGTATTTTCAATGATACACTGCATATTACGTTGTATTATAAGGAATTTTCAATGATAAACTACGATATAATATAAGGTATTTTCAATGATACACTGCATATTTCGTTATATTATAAGGTATTTTCAATTATACACTACAAATTACGATATATTATAAGGTACCTTCAATGATACACTACAAATTACGAAATATTATAATGTATTTTCAATGATACACTGCATATTACGTTATATTATAAGGTATTCTCAATGATACACTGCATATTACGTTATATTATAAGGAATTCTCATTAATAAACTACGATATATTAGAAGGTATTTTCAATGATACACTGCATATTACGTTATATTATAAGGTATTCTCAATGATACACTGCATATTACGTTATATTATAAGGAATTCTCATTAATAAACTACGATATATTAGAAGGTATTTTCAATGATACACTGCATATTACGTCATATTATAAGGAATTTTCAATGATACACTGCATATTACGTTATATTATAAGGTTATTTGCAATGAAACACTGCATATTACGTTATATTATAAGGAATTTTCAATGATAAACTACGATATAATATAAGGTATTTCCAATGATACACTACATATTACGACATATTATAAGTTATTTCCAATGATACACTGCAAATTACGTTATGTTATAAGGTATTTACAATGATAAACTACATATTACGATATATTATAAGGTATTTTCAATGATATACTGTATATTACGTTGTAGTATAAGGTTATTTGCAATGAAACACTGTATGTTACGTTATATTAAAAGGTATTTTCAATGATACACTGCATATTACGTTATATTATAAGGAATTTTCAATGATACACTGCATATTACTTTATATTATAAGGTTATTTGCAATGAAACACTGCATATTACGTTATATTATAAGGAATTTTCAATGATAAACTACGATATAATATAAGGTATTTTCAATGATACACTACATATTACGTCATATTATAAGTTATTTCCAATGATACAATGCAAATTACGTTATATTATAAGGTGTTTTCAATGATAAACTACGATATATTATAAGGTATTTTCAATGATACACTGCATATTACGATATATTATAAGGTATTTTCAATGATACACTGCATATTACGTTATATTATAAGGAATTTTCAATGATAAACTACGATATAATATAAGGTATTTTCAATGATACACTGCATATTTCGTTATATTATAAGGTATTTTCAATTATACACTACAAATTACGATATATTATAAGGTACCTTCAATGATACACTACAAATTACGATATATTATAATGTATTTTCAATGATACACTGCATATTACGTTATATTATAAGGTATTCTCAATGATACACTGCATATTACGTTATATTATAAGGAATTCTCATTGATAAACTACGATATATTAGAAGGTATTTTCAATGATACAGTGCATATTACGTCATATTATAAGGAATTTTCAATGATACACTGCATATTACGTTATATTATAAGGTTATTTGCAATGAAACACTGCATATTACGTTATAGTATAAGGTATTCTCAATGATACACTGCATATTACGTTATATTATAAGGAATTCTCATTAATAAACTACGATATATTAGAAGGTATTTTCAATGATACACTGCATATTACGTCATATTATAAGGAATTTTCAATGATACACTGCATATTACGTTATATTATAAGGTTATTTGCAATGAAACACTGCATATTACGTTATATTATAAGGAATTTTCAATGATAAACTACGATATAATATAAGGTATTTCCAATGATACACTACATATTACGACATATTATAAGTTATTTCCAATGATACAATGCATATTACGTTATATTATAAGGAATTTTAAATGATAAACTACGATATATTATAAGGTATTTTCAATGATACACTGCATATTTCGTTATATTATAAGGCATTTTCAATGATACACTGCATATTACGTTTTATTATAAGGTATTTTCAATGATACACTGCATATTACGTTATATTATAAGGTATTTTCAATGATACACTGCATATTACGTTATATTATAAGGTATTTTCAATGATACACTACAAATTACGATATATTATAAGGTATTTTCAATGATAAACTACAAATTACGATATATTATAAGGTATCTTCAATGATAAACTACAAATTACGATATAATATAAGGTATTTTCAATGATAAACTACAAATTACGATATATTATAAGGTATCTTCAATGATAAACTACAAATTACGATATAATATAAGGTATTTTCAATGATACACTACATATTACGTCATATTATAAGTTATTTCCAATGATACAATGCAAATTACGTTATATTATAAGGTGTTTTCAATGATAAACTACGATATATTATAAGGTATTTTCAATGATACACTGCATATTACAATATATTATAAGGTATTTTCAATGATACACTGCATATTACGTTATATTATAAGGAATTTTCAATGATAAACTACGATATAATATAAGGTATTTTCAATGATACACTGCATATTTCGTTATATTATAAGGTATTTCCAATGATACACTGCAAATTACGTTATGTTATAAGGTATTTACAATGATAAACTACATATTACGATATATTATAAGGTATTTTCAATGATATACTGTATATTACGTTGTAGTATAAGGTTATTTGCAATGAAACACTGTATGTTACGTTATATTAAAAGGTATTTTCAATGATACACATCATATTACGTTATATTATAAGGAATTTTCAATGATACACTGCATATTACTTTATATTATAAGGTTATTTGCAATGAAACACTGCATATTACGTTATATTATAAGGAATTTTCAATGATAAACTACGATATAATATAAGGTATTTTCAATGATACACTACATATTACGTCATATTATAAGTTATTTCCAATGATACAATGCAAATTACGTTATATTATAAGGTGTTTTCAATGATAAACTACGATATATTATAAGGTATTTTCAATGATACACTGCATATTACGATATATTATAAGGTATTTTCAATGATACACTGCATATTACGTTGTATTATAAGGAATTTTCAATGATAAACTACGATATAATATAAGGTATTTTCAATGATACACTGCATATTTCGTTATATTATAAGGTATTTTCAATTATACACTACAAATTACGATATATTATAAGGTACCTTCAATGATACACTACAAATTACGAAATATTATAATGTATTTTCAATGATACACTGCATATTACGTTATATTATAAGGTATTCTCAATGATACACTGCATATTACGTTATATTATAAGGAATTCTCATTAATAAACTACGATATATTAGAAGGTATTTTCAATGATACACTGCATATTACGTTATATTATAAGGTATTCTCAATGATACACTGCATATTACGTTATATTATAAGGAATTCTCATTAATAAACTACGATATATTAGAAGGTATTTTCAATGATACACTGCATATTACGTCATATTATAATGAATTTTCAATGATACACTGCATATTACGTTATATTATAAGGTTATTTGCAATGAAACACTGCATATTACGTTATATTATAAGGAATTTTCAATGATAAACTACGATATAATATAAGGTATTTCCAATGATACACTACATATTACGACATATTATAAGTTATTTCCAATGATACACTGCAAATTACGTTATGTTATAAGGTATTTACAATGATAAACTACATATTACGATATATTATAAGGTATTTTCAATGATATACTGTATATTACGTTGTAGTATAAGGTTATTTGCAATGAAACACTGTATGTTACGTTATATTAAAAGGTATTTTCAATGATACACTGCATATTACGTTATATTATAAGGAATTTTCAATGATACACTGCATATTACTTTATATTATAAGGTTATTTGCAATGAAACACTGCATATTACGTTATATTATAAGGAATTTTCAATGATAAACTACGATATAATATAAGGTATTTTCAATGATACACTACATATTACGTCATATTATAAGTTATTTCCAATGATACAATGCAAATTACGTTATATTATAAGGTATTTTCAATGATAAACTACGATATATTATAAGGTATTTTCAATGATACACTGCATATTACGATATATTATAAGGTATTTTCAATGATACACTGCATATTACGTTATATTATAAGGAATTTTCAATGATAAACTACGATATAATATAAGGTATTTTCAATGATACACTGCATATTTCGTTATATTATAAGGTATTTTCAATTATACACTACAAATTACGATATATTATAAGGTACCTTCAATGATACACTACAAATTACGATATATTATAATGTATTTTCAATGATACACTGCATATTACGTTATATTATAAGGTATTCTCAATGATACACTGCATATTACGTTATATTATAAGGAATTCTCATTGATAAACTACGATATATTAGAAGGTATTTTCAATGATACAGTGCATATTACGTCATATTATAAGGAATTTTCAATGATACACTGCATATTACGTTATATTATAAGGTTATTTGCAATGAAACACTGCATATTACGTTATAGTATAAGGTATTCTCAATGATACACTGCATATTACGTTATATTATAAGGAATTCTCATTAATAAACTACGATATATTAGAAGGTATTTTCAATGATACACTGCATATTACGTCATATTATAAGGAATTTTCAATGATACACTGCATATTACGTTATATTATAAGGTTATTTGCAATGAAACACTGCATATTACGTTATATTATAAGGAATTTTCAATGATAAACTACGATATAATATAAGGTATTTCCAATGATACACTACATATTACGACATATTATAAGTTATTTCCAATGATACAATGCATATTACGTTATATTATAAGGAATTTTAAATGATAAACTACGATATATTATAAGGTATTTTCAATGATACACTGCATATTTCGTTATATTATAAGGCATTTTCAATGATACACTGCATATTACGTTTTATTATAAGGTGTTTTCAATGATACACTGCATATTACGTTATATTATAAGGTATTTTCAATGATACACTGCATATTACGTTATATTATAAGGTATTTTCAATGATACACTACAAATTACGATATATTATAAGGTATTTTCAATGATAAACTACAAATTACGATATATTATAAGGTATCTTCAATGATAAACTACAAATTACGATATAATATAAGGTATTTTCAATGATAAACTACAAATTACGATATATTATAAGGTATCTTCAATGATAAACTACAAATTACGAAATAATATAAGGTATTTTCAATGATACACTACATATTACGTCATATTATAAGTTATTTCCAATGATACAATGCAAATTACGTTATATTATAAGGTGTTTTCAATGATAAACTACGATATATTATAAGGTATTTTCAATGATACACTGCATATTACAATATATTATAAGGTATTTTCAATGATACACTGCATATTACGTTATATTATAAGGAATTTTCAATGATAAACTACGATATAATATAAGGTATTTTCAATGATACACTGCATATTTCGTTATATTATAAGGTATTTTCAATTATACACTACAAATTACGATATATTATAAGGTACCTTCAATGATACACTACAAATTACGATATATTATAATGTATTTTCAATGATACACTACATATTACGTCATATTATAAGTTATTTCCAATGATACAATGCAAATTACGTTATATTATAAGGTGTTTTCAATGATAAACTACGATATATTATAAGGTATTTTCAATGATACACTGCATATTACGATATATTATAAGGTATTTTCAATGATACACTGCATATTACGTTATATTATAAGGAATTTTCAATGATAAACTACGATATAATATAAGGTACTTTCAATGATACACTGCATATTTCGTTATATTATAAGGTATTTTCAATTATACACTACAAATTACGATATATTATAAGGTACCTTCAATGATACACTACAAATTACGATATATTATAATGTATTTTCAATGATACACTGCATATTACGTTATATTATAAGGTATTCTCAATGATACACTGCATATTACGTTATATTATAAGGAATTCTCATTAATAAACTACGATATATTAGAAGGTATTTTCAATGATACACTGCATATTACGTCATATTATAAGGAATTTTCAATGATACACTGCATATTACGTTATATTATAAGGTTATTTGCAATGAAACACTGCATATTACGTTATATTATAAGGAATTTTCAATGATAAACTACGATATAATATAAGGTATTTCCAATGATACACTACATATTACGACATATTATAAGTTATTTCCAATGATACACTGCAAATTACGTTATGTTATAAGGTATTTACAATGATAAACTACATATTACGATATATTATAAGGTATTTTCAATGATATACTGTATATTACGTTGTAGTATAAGGTTATTTGCAATGAAACACTGTATGTTACGTTATATTAAAAGGTATTTTCAATGATACACTGCATATTACGTTATATTATAAGGAATTTTCAATGATACACTGCATATTACTTTATATTATAAGGTTATTTGCAATGAAACACTGCATATTACGTTATATTATAAGGAATTTTCAATGATAAACTACGATATAATATAAGGTATTTTCAATGATACACTACATATTACGTCATATTATATGTTATTTCCAATGATACAATGCAAATTACGTTATATTATAAAGTGTTTTCAATGATAAACTACGATATATTATAAGGTATTTTCAATGATACACTGCATATTACGATATATTATAAGGTATTTTCAATGATACACTGCATATTACGTTATATTATAAGGAATTTTCAATGATAAACTACGATATAATATAAGGTATTTTCAATGATACACTGCATATTTCGTTATATTATAAGGTATTTTCAATTATACACTACAAATTACGATATATTATAAGGTACCTTCAATGATACACTACAAATTACGATATATTATAAGGTATTTTCAATGATACACTGCATATTACGTTATATTATAAGGTATTCTCAATGATACACTGCATATTACGTTATATTATAAGGAATTCTCATTAATAAACTACGATATATTAGAAGGTATTTTCAATGATACACTGCATATTACGTTATATTATAAGGTATTTTCAATGATACACTGCATATTACGTTATATTATAAGGAATTCTCATTAATAAACTACGATATATTAGAAGGTATTTTCAATGATACACTGCATATTACGTCATATTATAAGGAATTTTCAATGATACACTGCATATTACGTTATATTATAAGGTTATTTGCAATGAAACACTGCATATTACGTTATATTATAAGGAATTTTCAATGATAAACTACGATATAATATAAGGTATTTCCAATGATACACTACATATTACGACATATTATAAGATATTTCCAATGATACACTGCAAATTACGTTATGTTATAAGGTATTTACAATGATAAACTACATATTACGATATATTATAAGGTATTTTCAATGATATACTGTATATTACGTTGTAGTATAAGGTTATTTGCAATGAAACACTGTATGTTACGTTATATTAAAAGGTATTTTCAATAATACACTGCATATTACGTTATATTATAAGGAATTTTCAATGATACACTGCATATTACTTTATATTATAAGGTTATTTGCAATGAAACACTGCATATTACGTTATATTATAAGGAATTTTCAATGATAAACTACGATATAATATAAGGTATTTGCAATGAAACACTACATATTACGTCATATTATAAGTTATTTCCAATGATACAATGCAAATTACGTTATATTATAAGGTGTTTTCAATGATAAACTACGATATATTATAAGGTATTTTCAATGATACACTGCATATTACGATATATTATAAGGTATTTTCAATGATACACTGCATATTACGTTATATTATAAGGAATTTTCAATGATAAACTACGATATAATATAAGGTATTTTCAATGATACACTGCATATTTCGTTATATTATAAGGTATTTTCAATTATACACTACAAATTACGATATATTATAAGGTACCTTCAATGATACACTACAAATTACGATATATTATAATGTATTTTCAATGATACACTGCATATTACGTTATATTATAAGGTATTCTCAATGATACACTGCATATTACGTTATATTATAAGGAATTCTCATTAATAAACTACGATATATTAGAAGGTATTTTCAATGATACACTGCATATTACGTCATATTATAAGGAATTTTCAATGATACACTGCATATTACGTTATATTATAAGGTTATTTGCAATGAAACACTGCATATTACGTTATATTATAAGGAATTTTCAATGATAAACTACGATATAATATAAGGTATTTCCAATGATACACTACATATTACGACATATTATAAGTTATTTCCAATGATACACTTGCAAATTACGTTATGTTATAAGGTATTTACAATGATAAACTACATATTACGATATATTATAAGGTATTTTCAATGATATACTGTATATTACGTTGTAGTATAAGGTTATTTGCAATGAAACACTGTATGTTACGTTATATTAAAAGGTATTTTCAATGATACACTGCATATTACGTTATATTATAAGGAATTTTCAATGATACACTGCATATTACTTTATATTATAAGGTTATTTGCAATGAAACACTGCATATTACGTTATATTATAAGGAATTTTCAATGATAAACTACGATATAATATAAGGTATTTCCAATGATACACTACATATTACGACATATTATAAGTTATTTCCAATGATACAATGCAAATTACGTTATGTTATAAGGTATTTACAATGATAAACTACATATTACGATATATTATAAGGTATTTTCAATGATATACTGTATATTACGTTGTAGTATAAGGTATTTTCAATGATACACTGCATATTACGTCATATTAGATAATATTGCCAACGATACACTGCATATTACGTTATATTATAAGGTATTTCCAATGATAAACTACATATTACGATATATTATAAGGTATTTTCAATGATACACTGCATATTACGTTATATTATAAGGTTATTTGCAATGAAACACTGTATGTTACGTTATATTAAAAGGTATTTTTAATGATAGACTGCATATTACGTTATATTATAAGGAATTTTCAATGATACACTGCATATTACTTTATATTATAAGGTTATTTGCAATGAAACACTGCATATTACGTTATATTATAAGGAATTTTCAATGATAAACTACGATATAATATAAGGTATTTTCAATGATACACTACATATTACGTCATATTATAAGTTATTTCCAATGATACAATGCAAATTACGTTATATTATAAGGTTATTTGCAATGAAACACTGTATGTTACGTTATATTAAAAGGTATTTTTAATGATAGACTGCATATTACGTTATATTATAAGGAATTTTCAATGATACACTGCATATTACGTCATATTATAAGTTATTTCCAATGATACAATGCAAATTACGTTATATTATAAGGTGTTTTCAATGATAAACTACGATATATTATAAGGTATTTTCAATGATACACTGCATATTACGATATATTATAAGGTATTTTCAATGATACACTGCATATTACGTTATATTATAAGGAATTTTCAATGATAAACTACGATATAATATAAGGTATTTTCAATGATACACTGCATATTTCGTTATATTATAAAGTTATTTGCAATGAAACATTGCATATTACGTTATATTTTAAGGAATTTTCAATGATAAACTACGATATAATATAAGGTATTTCCAATGATACACTACATATTACGACATATTATAAGTTATTTCCAATGATACAATGCAAATTACGTTATGTTATAAGGTATTTACAATGATAAACTACATAGTACGATATATTATAAGGTATTTTCAATGATATACTGTATATTACGTTGTAGTATAAGGTATTTTCAATGAAACACTGCATATTACGTCATATTAGATAATATTGCCAATGATACACTGCATATTACGTTATAGTATAAGGTATTCTCAATGATACACTGCATATTACGTTATATTATAAGGAATTCTCATTAATAAACTACGATATATTAGAAGGTATTTTCAATGATACACTGCATATTACGTCATATTATAAGGAATTCTCATTAATAAAATACGATATATTAGAAGGTATTTTCAATGATACACTGCATATTACGTCATATTATAAGGAATTTTCAATGATACACTGCATATTACGTTATATTATAAGGTTATTTGCAATGAAACACTGCATATTACGTTATAGTATAAGGTATTCTCAATGATACACTGCATATTACGTTATATTATAAGGAATTCTCATTAATAAACTACGATATATTAGAAGGTATTTTCAATGATACACTGCATATTACGTCATATTATAAGGAATTTTCAATGATACACTGCATATTACGTTATATTATAAGGTATTTTCAATGATACACTACAAATTACGATATATTATAAGGTATTTTCAATGATAAACTACAAATTACGATATATTATAAGGTATCTTCAATGATACACTACAAATTACGATATATTATCAGGTATTTTCAATGATACACTGCATATTACGTTATATTATAAGGTTATTTGCAATGAAACACTGTATGTTACGTTATATTAAATGGTATTTTCAATGATACAATGCATATTACGTTATATTATAAGGAATTTTCAATGATAAACTACGATATATTAGAAGGTATTTTCAATGATACAGTGCATATTACGTCATATTATAAGGAATTTTCAATGATACACTGCATATTACGTTATATTATAAGGTTATTTGCAATGAAACACTGCATATTACGTTATATTATAAGGTATTTTCAATGATACACTACAAATTACGATATATTATAAGGTGTTTTCAATGAAAAACTACATATTACGATATATTATAAGGTACTTTCAATGATACACTGCATATTACGATATATTATAAGGTATTTTCAATGATACACTGCATATTACGTTATATTATAAGGTTATTTGCAATGAAACACTGTATGTTACGTTATATTAAATGGTATTTTCAATGATACACTGCATATTACGTCATATTATAAGGAATTTTCAATGATACACTGCATATTACGTTATATTATAAGGTTATTTGCAATGAAACACTGCATATTACGTTATATTATAAGGAATTTTCAATGATAAACTACGATATAATATAAGGTATTTTCAATGATACACTGCATATTACGTCATATTATAAGGAATTTTCAATGATACACTGCATATTACGTTATATTATAAGGTATTTTCAATGATACACTACAAATTACGATATATTATAAGGTATTTTCAATGATAAACTACAAATTACGATATATTATAAGGTATCTTCAATGATACACTACAAATTACGATATATTATCAGGTATTTTCAATGATACACTGCATATTACGTTATATTATAAGGTATTCTCAGTGTTACACTGCATATTACGTTATATTATAAGGAATTCTCATTGATAAACTACGATATATTAGAAGGTATTTTCAATGATACAGTGCATATTACGTCATATTATAAGGAATTTTCAATGATAAACTACATATTACGATATATTCGAAGGTATTTTCAATGATACAATGCATATTACGTCATATTAGATAATATTGCCAATGATACACTGCATATTACGTTATATTATAAGGTTATTTGCAATGAAACACTGCATATTACGTTATATTATAAGGAATTTTCAATGATAAACTACGATATAATATAAGGTATTTACAATGATAAACTACATATTACGATATATTATAAGGTATTTTCAATGATATACTGTATATTACGTTGTAGTATAAGGTATTTTCAATGATACACTGCATATTACGTCATATTAGATAATATTGCCAATGATACACTGCATATTACGTTATATTATAAGGTATTTCCAATGATAAACTACATATTACGATATATTATAAGGTATTTTCAATGATACACTGCATATTACGTTATATTATAAGGTTATTTGCAATGAAACACTGTATGTTACGTTATATTAAATGGTATTTTCAATGATACAATGCATATTACGTTATATTATAAGGAATTTTCAATGATAAACTACGATATATTAGAAGGTATTTTCAATGATACAGTGCATATTACGTCATATTATAAGGAATTTTCAATGATACACTGCATATTACGTTATATTATAAGCTTATTTGCAATGAAACACTGTATATTACGTTATATTATAAGGTATTTTCAATGATACACTACAAATTACGATATATTATAAGGTGTTTTCAATGAAAAACTACATATTACGATATATTATAAGGTATTTTCAATGATACACTGCATATTACGATATATTATAAGGTATTTTCAATGATACACTGCATATTACGTTATATTATAAGGTTATTTGCAATGAAACACTGTATGTTACGTTATATTAAATGGTATTTTCAATGATACACTGCATATTACGTCATATTATAAGGAATTTTCAATGATACACTGCATATTACGTTATATTATAAGGTTATTTGCAATGAAACACTGCATATTACGTTATATTATAAGGAATTTTCAATGATAAACTACGATATAATATAAGGTATTTCCAATGATACACTACATATTACGACATATTATAAGTTATTTCCAATGATACAATGCAAATTACGTTATGTTATAAGGTATTTACAATGATAAACTACATATTACGATATATTATAAGGTATTTTCAATGATATACTGTATATTACGTTGTAGTATAAGGTATTTTCAATGATACACTGCATATTACGTCATATTAGATAATATTGCCAATGATACACTGCATATTACGCTATATTATAAGGTATTTCCAATGATAAACTACAAATTACGATATATTATAAGGTATTTTCAATGATACACTACATATTACGTCATATGATAAGTTATTTTCAATTATACACTACAAATTACGATATATTATAAGGTATCTTCAATGATACACTACAAATTACGATATATTATAAGGTATTTTCAATGATACACTGCATATTACGTTATATTATAAGGTATTTTCAATGATACACTGCATATTACGTTATATTATAAGGAATTCTCAATGATAAACTACGATATATTATAAGGTATTTTCAATGATACACTCCATATTACATCATATTATAAGTTATTTCCAATGATACACTGCATATTACGTTATATTATAAGGTATTTTCAATGATACACTGCATATTACGTTATATTATAAGCAATTCTCAATGATAAACTACGATATATTAGAAGGTATTTTCAATGATACACTGCATATTACGTCATATTATAAGTTATTTCCAATGATACACTGCATATTACGATATATTATAAGGTTTTTTCAATTATACACTGCATATTACGTTATATTATAAGGTATTTTCAATGATAAACTACATATTACGATATATTATAAGGTATTTTCAATGATATACCGTATATTATGTTGTAGTATAAGGTATTTTCAATGATACACTGCATATTACGTCATATTATATGGTATTGCCAATGATACACTGCATATTACGTTATATTATAAGAAATTTTCAATGATAAACTACGATATATTATAATGTATTTTCAATGATACACTGCATATTTCGTTATATTATAAGGTATTTTCAATTATACACTACAAATTACGATATATTATAAGGTATCTTCAATGATACACTACAAATTACGATATATTATAAGGTATTTTCAATGATACACTGCATATTACGTTATATTATAATGTATTTTCAATGATACACTGCATATTACGTTATATTATAAGGTATTTTCAATGATACACTGGATATTACGCTATATTATAAGGTATTTTCAACGATACACTGCATTTAACGCTATATTGTAAGGTATTTTCAATGATACACTGTATATTACGTTTTATTATAAGGTATTTTCAATGACACACTGCATATTACGTTATATTATAAGGTATTTTCAATGATTCACTGCATATTACGTTATATTATAAGGTATTTTCAATGATACACTGCATATTACGATATGTTATAAGGTATTTTCAATGATACACTGTATATTACGATATATTATAAGGTATTTTCAATGATACACTGCATATTACGTTATATTAGAAGGTATTTTCAATGATACACTGCATATTACGTTATATTATAAGGTATTTTCAATGATAAACTACGATATATTAGAAGGTATTTTCATTGATACACTGCATATTACGTTATATTATAAGGTATTTTCAATGATACACTGTATATTACGTTATATTACATGGTATTTTCAATGATACACTGCATATTACGTTATATTATAAGGTATTTTCAATGATTCACTGCATATTACGTTATATTATAAGGTATTTTCAATGATACACTGCATATTACGATATGTTATAAGGTATTTTCAATGATACACTGTATATTACGTTATATTATAAGGTATTTTCAATGATACACTGCATATTACGTTATGTTATAAGGTATTTTCAATGATAAACTACGATATATTAGAAGGTATTTTCATTGATACACTGCATATTACGTTATATTATAAGGTATTTTCAATGATACACTGTATTATACGTTATATTACATGGTATTTTCAATGATACACTGCATATTACGTTATATTATAAGGTATTTTCAATGATTCACTACAAATTACGATATATAATAAGGTATTTTCAATGATACACTGCATATTACGTTATATTATAATGTATTTTCAATGATACACTGCATATTACGTTATATTATAAGGTATTTTCAATGCTACACTGCATATTATGTTATATTATAAGGTATTTTCAATGATACACTGTATATTACGTTTTATTATAAGGTATTTTCAATGACACACTGCATATTACGTTATATTATAAGGTATTTTCAATGATTCACTGCATATTACGTTATATTATAAGGTATTTTCAATGATACACTGCATATTACGATATGTTATAAGGTATTTTCAATGATACACTGTATATTACGATATATTATAAGGTATTTTCAATGATACACTGCATATTACGTTATATTAGAAGGTATTTTCAATGATACACTGCACATTAGGATATGTTATAAGGTATTTTCAATGATACACTGCATATTACGTTATATAATAAGGTATTTTCAATGATACACTGCATATTACGTTATATTAGAAGGTATTTTCAATGATACACTGCATATTACGTTATATTATAAGGTATTTTCAATGATATACTACGATATATTAGAAGGTATTTTCATTGATACACTGCATATTACGTTATATTATAAGGTATTTTCAATGATACACTGTATATTACGTTATACTACATGGTATTTTCAATGATACACTGCATATTACGTTATATTATAAGGTATTTTCAATGATTCACTGCATATTACGTTATATTATAAGGTATTTTCAATGATACACTGCATATTACGATATGCTATAAGGTATTTTCAATGATACACTGTATATTACGTTATATTATAAGGTATTTTCAATGATACACTGCATATTACGTTATGTTATAAGGTATTTTCAATGATAAACTACGATATATTAGAAGGTATTTTCAATGATACACTGCATATTACGTTATATTATAAGGTATTTTCAATGATACACTGCATATTACGTTATATTATAAGGTATTTTCAAAGATACACTACAAATTACGATATATAATAAGGTATTTTCAATGATATACTGCATATTACGCTATATTATAAGGTATTTTCAATGATACACTGCATATTACGTTATATTATGAGGTATTTTCAATGCTACACTGCATATTACGTTATATTATAAGGCATTTTCAATGATACACTGCATATTACGTTATATTATAAGGTATTTTCAATGAGAAACTACGATATATTAGAAGGTGTTTTCAATGATACACTGCATATTTCGTTATATTATAAGGTATTTTCAAAGATACACTGTATATTACGTTATATTACATGGTATTTTCAATGATACACTGCATATTACATTATATTATAAGGTGTTTTCAATGATAAACTGCGATATATTATAAGGTATTTTCAATGACACACTGCATATTACGTTATATTATAAGGTATTTTCAATAATACACTGCATATTACGTTATATTATAAGGTATTTTCATTGATACACTGCATATTACGTTATATTATAAGGTATTTTCAATGATACACTGTATATTACGTTATACTACATGGTATTTTCAATGATACACTGCATATTACGTTATATTATAAGGTATTTTCAATGATTCACTGCATATTACGTTATATTATAAGGTATTTTCAATGATACACTGCATATTACGATATGTTATAAGGTATTTTCAATGATACACTGTATATTACGTTATATTATAAGGTATTTTCAATGATACACTGCATATTACGTTATATTATAAGGTATTTTCAATGATAAACTACGATATATTAGAAGGTATTTTCATTGATACACTGCATATTACGTTATATTATAAGGTATTTTCAATGATACACTGTATTATACGTTATATTACATGGTATTTTCAATGATACACTGCATATTACGTTATATTATAAGGTATTTCCAATGATACAATGCAAATTACGTTATATTATAAGGTATTTTCAAATATACACTACAAAATACGATATATAATAAGGTATTTTCAATGATACACTGCATATTACGTTATATTATAAGGTATTTTCAATGATACACTGTATATTACGTTATATATTACATGGTATTTTCAATGATACACTGCATATTACGTTATATTATAAGGTATTTTCAATGCTACACTGCATATTACGTTATATTATAAGGCATTTTCAATGATACACTGCATATTACGTTATATTATAAGGTATTTTCAATGAGAAACTACGATATATTAGAAGGTGTTTTCAATGACACACTGCATATTTCGTTATATTATAAGGTATTTTCAAAGATACACTGTATATTACGTTATATTACATGGTATTTTCAATGATACACTGCATATTACATTATATTATAAGGTGTTTTCAATGATAAACTGCGATATATTATAAGGTATTTTCAATGACACACTGCATATTACGTTATATTATAAGGTATTTTCAATAATACACTGCATATTACGTTATATTATAAGGTATTTTCATTGATACACTGCATATTACGTTATATTATAAGGTATTTTCAATGATACACTGTATATTACGTTATACTACATGGTATTTTCAATGATACACTGCATATTACGTTATATTATAAGGTATTTTCAATGATTCACTGCATATTACGTTATATTATAAGGTATTTTCAATGATACACTGCATATTACGATATGTTATAAGGTATTTTCAATGATACACTGTATATTACGTTATATTATAAGGTATTTTCAATGATACACTGCATATTACGATATGTTATAAGGTATTTTCAATGATAAACTACGATATATTAGAAGGTATTTTCATTGATACACTGCATATTACGTTATATTATAAGGTATTTTCAATGATACACTGTATTATACGTTATATTACATGGTATTTTCAATGATACACTGCATATTACGTTATATTATAAGGTATTTTCAATGATTCACTACAAATTACGATATATAATAAGGTATTTTCAATGATACACTGCATATTACGTTATATTATAATGTATTTTCAATGATACACTGCATATTACGTTATATTATAAGGTATTTTCAATGCTACACTGCATATTATGTTATATTATAAGGTATTTTCAATGATACACTGTATATTACGTTTTATTATAAGGTATTTTCAATGACACACTGCATATTACGTTATATTATAAGGTATTTTCAATGATTCACTGCATATTACGTTATATTATAAGGTATTTTCAATGATACACTGCATATTACGATATGTTATAAGGTATTTTCAATGATACACTGTATATTACGATATATTATAAGGTATTTTCAATGATACACTGCATATTACGTTATATTAGAAGGTATTTTCAATGATACACTGCACATTAGGATATGTTATAAGGTATTTTCAATGATACACTGCATATTACGTTATATAATAAGGTATTTTCAATGATACACTGCATATTACGTTATATTAGAAGGTATTTTCAATGATACACTGCATATTACGTTATATTATAAGGTATTTTCAATGATATACTACGATATATTAGAAGGTATTTTCATTGATACACTGCATATTACGTTATATTATAAGGTATTTTCAATGATACACTGTATATTACGTTATACTACATGGTATTTTCAATGATACACTGCATATTACGTTATATTATAAGGTATTTTCAATGATTCACTGCATATTACGTTATATTATAAGGTATTTTCAATGATACACTGCATATTACGATATGCTATAAGGTATTTTCAATGATACACTGTATATTACGTTATATTATAAGGTATTTTCAATGATACACTGCATATTACGTTATGTTATAAGGTATTTTCAATGATAAACTACGATATATTAGAAGGTATTTTCATTGATACACTGCATATTACGTTATATTATAAGGTATTTTCAATGATACAATGCAAATTACGTTATATTATAAGGTATTTTCAAAGATACACTACAAATTACGATATATAATAAGGTATTTTCAATGATATACTGCATATTACGTTATATTATAATGTATTTTCAATGATACACTGCATATTACGTTATATTATGAGGTATTTTCAATGCTACACTGCATATTACGTTATATTATAAGGCATTTTCAATGATACACTGCATATTACGTTATATTATAAGGTATTTTCAATGAGAAACTACGATATATTAGAAGGTGTTTTCAATGATACACTGCATATTTCGTTATATTATAAGGTATTTTCAAAGATACACTGTATATTACGTTATATTACATGGTATTTTCAATGATACACTGCATATTACATTATATTATAAGGTGTTTTCAATGATAAACTGCGATATATTATAAGGTATTTTCAATGACACACTGCATATTACGTTATATTATAAGGTATTTTCAATAATACACTGCATATTACGTTATATTATAAGGTATTTTCATTGATACACTGCATATTACGTTATATTATAAGGTATTTTCAATGATACACTGTATATTACGTTATACTACATGGTATTTTCAATGATACACTGCATATTACGTTATATTATAAGGTATTTTCAATGATTCACTGCATATTACGTTATATTATAAGGTATTTTCAATGATACACTGCATATTACGATATGTTATAAGGTATTTTCAATGATACACTGTATATTACGTTATATTATAAGGTATTTTCAATGATACACTGCATATTACGTTATGTTATAAGGTATTTTCAATGATAAACTACGATATATTAGAAGGTATTTTCATTGATACACTGCATATTACGTTATATTATAAGGTATTTTCAATGATACACTGTATTATACGTTATATTACATGGTATTTTCAATGATACACTGCATATTACGTTATATTATAAGGTATTTCCAATGATACAATGCAAATTACGTTATATTATAAGGTATTTTCAAAGATACACTACAAAATACGATATATAATAAGGTATTTTCAATGATACACTGCATATTACGTTATATTATAAGGTATTTTCAATGATACACTGTATATTACGTTATATATTACATGGTATTTTCAATGATACACTGCATATTACGTTATATTATAAGGTATTTTCAATGCTACACTGCATATTACGTTATATTATAAGGCATTTTCAATGATACACTGCATATTACGTTATATTATAAGGTATTTTCAATGAGAAACTACGATATATTAGAAGGTGTTTTCAATGACACACTGCATATTTCGTTATATTATAAGGTATTTTCAAAGATACACTGTATATTACGTTATATTACATGGTATTTTCAATGATACACTGCATATTACATTATATTATAAGGTGTTTTCAATGATAAACTGCGATATATTATAAGGTATTTTCAATGACACACTGCATATTACGTTATATTATAAGGTATTTTCAATAATACACTGCATATTACGTTATATTATAAGGTATTTTCATTGATACACTGCATATTACGTTATATTATAAGGTATTTTCAATGATACACTGTATATTACGTTATACTACATGGTATTTTCAATGATACACTGCATATTACGTTATATTATAAGGTATTTTCAATGATTCACTGCATATTACGTTATATTATAAGGTATTTTCAATGATACACTGCATATTACGATATGTTATAAGGTATTTTCAATGATACACTGTATATTACGTTATATTATAAGGTATTTTCAATGATACACTGCATATTACGTTATGTTATAAGGTATTTTCAATGATAAACTACGATATATTAGAAGGTATTTTCATTGATACACTGCATATTACGTTATATTATAAGGTATTTTCAATGATACACTGTATTATACGTTATATTACATGGTATTTTCAATGATACACTGCATATTACGTTATATTATAAGGTATTTTCAATGATACACTGTATATTACGTTATATATTACATGGTATTTTCAATGATACACTGCATATTACGTTATATTATAAGGTATTTTCAATGCTACACTGCATATTACGTTATATTATAAGGCATTTTCAATGATACACTGCATATTACGTTATATTATAAGGTATTTTCAATGAGAAACTACGATATATTAGAAGGTGTTTTCAATGACACACTGCATATTTCGTTATATTATAAGGTATTTTCAAAGATACACTGTATATTACGTTATATTACATGGTATTTTCAATGATACACTGCATATTACATTATATTATAAGGTGTTTTCAATGATAAACTGCGATATATTATAAGGTATTTTCAATGACACACTGCATATTACGTTATATTATAAGGTATTTTCAATAATACACTGCATATTACGTTATATTATAAGGTATTTTCATTGATACACTGCATATTACGTTATATTATAAGGTATTTTCAATGATACACTGTATATTACGTTATACTACATGGTATTTTCAATGATACACTGCATATTACGTTATATTATAAGGTATTTTCAATGATTCACTGCATATTACGTTATATTATAAGGTATTTTCAATGATACACTGCATATTACGATATGTTATAAGGTATTTTCAATGATACACTGTATATTACGTTATATTATAAGGTATTTTCAATGATACACTGCATATTACGTTATGTTATAAGGTATTTTCAATGATAAACTACGATATATTAGAAGGTATTTTCATTGATACACTGCATATTACGTTATATTATAAGGTATTTTCAATGATACACTGTATTATACGTTATATTACATGGTATTTTCAATGATACACTGCATATTACGTTATATTATAAGGTATTTCCAATGATACAATGCAAATTACGTTATATTATAAGGTATTTTCAAAGATACACTACAAATTACGATATATAATAAGGTATTTTCAATGATACACTGCATATTACGTTATATTATAATGTATTTTCAATGATACACTGCATATTACGTTATATTATAAGGTATTTTCAATGCTACACTGCATATTACGTTATATTATAAGGCATTTTCAATGATACACTGCATATTACGTTATATTATAAGGAATTTTCAATGAGAAACTACGATATATTAGAAGGTGTTTTCAATGACACACTGCATATTTCGTTATATTATAAGGTATTTTCAAAGATACACTGTATATTACGTTATATTACATGGTATTTTCAATGATACACTGCATATTACATTATATTATAAGGTGTTTTCAATGATAAACTGCGATATATTATAAGGTATTTTCAATGACACACTGCATATTACGTTATATTATAAGGTATTTTCAATAATACACTGCATATTACGTTATATTATAAGGTATTTTCATTGATACACTGCATATTACGTTATATTATAAGGTATTTTCAATGATACACTGTATATTACGTTATACTACATGGTATTTTCAATGATACACTGCATATTACGTTATATTATAAGGTATTTTCAATGATTCACTGCATATTACGTTATATTATAAGGTATTTTCAATGATACACTGTATATTACGTTATATATTACATGGTATTTTCAATGATACACTGCATATTACGTTATATTATAAGGTATTTTCAATGCTACACTGCATATTACGTTATATTATAAGGCATTTTCAATGATACACTGCATATTACGTTATATTATAAGGTATTTTCAATGAGAAACTACGATATATTAGAAGGTGTTTTCAATGACACACTGCATATTTCGTTATATTATAAGGTATTTTCAAAGATACACTGTATATTACGTTATATTACATGGTATTTTCAATGATACACTGCATATTACATTATATTATAAGGTGTTTTCAATGATAAACTGCGATATATTATAAGGTATTTTCAATGACACACTGCATATTACGTTATATTATAAGGTATTTTCAATAATACACTGCATATTACGTTATATTATAAGGTATTTTCATTGATACACTGCATATTACGTTATATTATAAGGTATTTTCAATGATACACTGTATATTACGTTATACTACATGGTATTTTCAATGATACACTGCATATTACGTTATATTATAAGGTATTTTCAATGATACACTGCATATTACGTTATATTATAAGGTATTTTCAATGATACACTGCATATTACGATCTGTTATAAGGTATTTTCAATGATACACTGTATATTACGTTATATTATAAGGTATTTTCAATGATACACTGCATATTACGTTATGTTATAAGGTATTTTCAATGATAAACTACGATATATTAGAAGGTATTTTCATTGATACACTGCATATTACGTTATATTATAAGGTATTTTCAATGATACACTGTATTATACGTTATATTACATGGTATTTTCAAAGATACACTGCATATTACGATATATTATAAGGTATTTCCAATGATACAATGCAAATTACGTTATATTATAAGGTATTTTCAAAGATACACTACAAATTACGATATATAATAAGGTATTTTCAATGATACACTGCATATTACGTTATATTATAATGTATTTTCAATGATACACTGCATATTACGTTATATTATAAGGTATTTTCAATGATACACTGCATATTACGTTATATTATAAGGCATTTTCAATGATACACTGCATATTACGTTATATTATAAGGAATTTTCAATGAGAAACTACGATATATTAGAAGGTGTTTTCAATGACACACTGCATATTTCGTTATATTATAAGGTATTTTCAAAGATACACTGTATATTACGTTATATTACATGGTATTTTCAATGATACACTGCATATTACATTATATTATAAGGTGTTTTCAATGATAAACTGCGATATATTATAAGGTATTTTCAATGACACACTGCATATTACGTTATATTATAAGGTATTTTCAATGATACACTGCATATTACGTTATGTTATAAGGTATTTTCAATGATAAACTACGATATATTAGAAGGTATTTTCATTGATACACTGCATATTACGTTATATTATAAGGTATTTTCAATGATACACTGTATTATACGTTATATTACATGGTATTTTCAATGATACACTGCATATTACGTTATATTATAAGGTATTTCCAATGATACAATGCAAATTACGTTATATTATAAGGTATTTTCAAAGATACACTACAAATTACGATATATAATAAGGTATTTTCAATGATACACTGCATATTACGTTATATTATAATGTATTTTCAATGATACACTGCATATTACGTTATATTATAAGGTATTTTCAATGCTACACTGCATATTACGTTATATTATAAGGCATTTTCAATGATACACTGCATATTACGTTATATTATAAGGTATTTTCAATGAGAAACTACGATATATTAGAAGGTGTTTTCAATGACACACTGCATATTTCGTTATATTATAAGGTATTTTCAAAGATACACTGTATATTACGTTATATTACATGGTATTTTCAATGATACACTGCATATTACATTATATTATAAGGTGTTTTCAATGATAAACTGCGATATATTATAAGGTATTTTCAATGACACACTGCATATTACGTTATATTATAAGGTGTTTTCAATAATACACTGCATATTACGTTATATTATAAGGTATTTTCATTGATACACTGCATATTACGTTATATTATAAGGTATTTTCAATGATACACTGTATATTACGTTATACTACATGGTATTTTCAATGATACACTGCATATTACGTTATATTATAAGGTATTTTCAATGATTCACTGTATATTACGTTATATTATAAGGTATTTTCAATGATACACTGCATATTACGTTATGTTATAAGGTATTTTCAATGATAAACTACGATATATTAGAAGCTATTTTCATTGATACACTGCATATTACGTTATATTATAAGGTATTTTCAATGATACACTGTATTATACGTTATATTACATGGTATTTTCAATGATACACTGCATATTACGTTATATTATAAGGTATTTCCAATGATACAATGCAAATTACGTTATATTATAAGGTATTTTCAAAGATACACTACAAATTACGATATATAATAAGGTATTTTCAATGATTCACTGCATATTACGTTATATTATAATGTATTTTCAATGATACACTGCATATTACGTTATATTATAAGGTATTTTCAATGCTACACTGCATATTACGTTATATTATAAGGCATTTTCAATGATACACTGCATATTACGTTATATTATAAGGTATTTTCAATGAGAAACTACGATATATTAGAAGGTGTTTTCAATGATACACTGCATATTTCGTTATATTATAAGGTATTTTCAAAGATACACTGTATATTACGTTATATTACAAGGTATTTTCAATGATACACTGCATATTACATTATATTATAAGGTGTTTTCAATGATAAACTGCGATATATTATAAGGTATTTTCAATGACACACTGCATATTACGTTATATTATAAGGTATTTTCAATAATACACTGCATATTACGTTATATTATAAGGTATTTTCAATGATACACTGCATATTACGTCATATTATATGGTATTGCCAATGATACACTGTATATTACGTTATATTATAAGGTATTTTCAATGATAAACTACATATTACGATATATTAGAAGGTATTTTCAATGATACACTGCATATTACGTCATATTATAAGTTATTTCCAATGATACACTGCATATTACGTTATATTATAAGGTTATTTGCAATGAAACACTGCATATTACGTTATATTATAAGGAATTTTCAATGATAAACTACGATATAATATAAGGTATTTTCAATGATACACTACATATTACGTCATATTATAAGTTATTTCCAATGATACAATGCAAATTACATTATATTATAAGGTGTTTTCAATGATAAACTGCGATATATTATAAGGTATTTTCAATGACACACTGCATATTACGTTATATTATAAGGTATTTTCAATGATAAACTACGATATAATATAAGGTATTTTCAATGATACACTACATATTACGTCATATTATAAGTTATTTCCAATGATACAATGCAAATTACGTTATATTATAAGGTGTTTTCAATGATAAACTACGATATATTATAAGGTATTTTCAATGATACACTGCATATTACGATATATTATAAGGTATTTTCAATGATACACTGCATATTACGATATGTTATAAGGTATTTTCAATGATACACTGTATATTACGTTATATTATAAGGTATTTTCATTGATACACTGCATATTACGTTATATTATAAGGTATTTTCAATGATACACTGTATTATACGTTATATTACATGGTATTTTCAATGATACACTGCATATTACGTTATATTATAAGGTATTTCCAATGATACAATGCAAATTACGTTATATTATAAGGTATTTTCAAAGATACACTACAAATTACGATATATAATAAGGTATTTTCAATGATACACTGCATATTACGTTATATTATAATGTATTTTCAATGATACACTGCATATTACGTTATATTATAAGGTATTTTCAATGCTACACTGGATATTACGTTATATTATAAGGCATTTTCAATGATACACTGCATATTACGTTATATTATAAGGTATTTTCAATGAGAAACTACGATATATTAGAAGGTGTTTTCAATGATACACTGCATATTACGATATGTTATAAGGTATTTTCAATGATACACTGTATATTACGTTATATTATAAGGTATTTTCAATGATACACTGCATATTACGTTATGTTATAAGGTATTTTCAATGATAAACTACAATATATTAGAAGGTATTTTCATTGATACACTGCATATTACGTTATATTATAAGGTATTTTCAATGATACACTGTATTATACGTTATATTACATGGTATTTTCAATGATACACTGCATATTACGTTATATTATAAGGTATTTCCAATGATACAATGCAAATTACGTTATATTATAAGGTATTTTCAAAGATACACTACAAATTACGATATATAATAAGGTATTTTCAATGATACACTGCATATTACGTTATATTATAATGTATTTTCAATGATACACTGCATATTACGTTATATTATAAGGTATTTTCAATGCTACACTGCATATTACGTTATATTATAAGGTATTTTCAAAGATACACTACAAATTACGATATATAATAAGGTATTTTCAAAGATACACTACAAATTACGATATATAATAAGGTATTTTCAATGATACACTGCATATTACGTTATATTATAATGTATTTTCAATGATACACTGCATATTACGTTATATTATGAGGTATTTTCAATGCTACACTGCATATTACGTTATATTATAAGGCATTTTCAATGATACACTGCATATTACGTTATATTATAAGGTATTTTCAATGAGAAACTACGATATATTAGAAGGTGTTTTCAATGATACACTGCATATTTCGTTATATTATAAGGTATTTTCAAAGATACACTGTATATTACGTTATATTACATGGTATTTTCAATGATACACTGCATATTACATTATATTATAAGGTGTTTTCAATGATAAACTGCGATATATTATAAGGTATTTTCAATGACACACTGCATATTACGTTATATTATAAGGTATTTTCAATAATACACTGCATATTACGTTATATTATAAGGTATTTTCATTGATACACTGCATATTACGTTATATTATAAGGTATTTTCAATGATACACTGTATATTACGTTATACTACATGGTATTTTCAATGATACACTGCATATTACGTTATATTATAAGGTATTTTCAATGATTCACTGCATATTACGTTATATTATAAGGTATTTTCAATGATACACTGCATATTACGTTATGTTATAAGGTATTTTCAATGATACACTGTATATTACGTTATATTATAAGGTATTTTCAATGATACACTGCATATTACGTTATGTTATAAGGTATTTTCAATGATAAACTACGATATATTAGAAGGTATTTTCATTGATACACTGCATATTACGTTATATTATAAGGTATTTTCAATGATACACTGTATTATACGTTATATTACATGGTATTTTCAATGATACACTGCATATTACGTTATATTATAAGGTATTTCCAATGATACAATGCAAATTACGTTATATTATAAGGTATTTTCAAAGATACACTACAAATTACGATATATAATAAGGTATTTTCAATGATACACTGCATATTACGTTATATTATAATGTATTTTCAATGATACACTGCATATTACGTTATGTTATAAGGTATTTTCAATGATAAACTACGATATATTAGAAGGTATTTTCATTGATACACTGCATATTACGTTATATTATAAGGTATTTTCAATGATACACTGTATTATACGTTATATTACATGGTATTTTCAATGATACACTGCATATTACGTTATATTATAAGGTATTTCCAATGATACAATGCAAATTACGTTATATTATAAGGTATTTTCAAAGATACACTACAAATTACGATATATAATAAGGTATTTTCAATGATACACTGCATATTACGTTATATTATAATGTATTTTCAATGATACACTGCATATTACGTTATATTATAAGGTATTTTCAATGCTACACTACAAATTACGTTATATTATAAGACATTTTCAATGATACACTGCATATTACGTTATATTATAAGGTATTTTCAATGAGAAACTACGATATATTAGAAGGTGTTTTCAATGATACACTGCATATTTCGTTATATTATAAGGTATTTTCAAAGATACACTGTATATTACGTTATATTACATGGTATTTTCAATGATACACTGCATATTACATTATATTATAAGGTGTTTTCAATGATAAACTGCGATATATTATAAGGTATTTTCAATGACACACTGCATATTACGTTATATTATAAGGTATTTTCAATAATACACTGCATATTACGTTATATTATAAGGTATTTTCAATGATACACTGCATATTACGTTATATTATAAGGTATTTTCAATGATACACTGCATATTACGTTATATTATAAGGTATTTTCAATGATACACTGCATATTACGTCATATTATAAGTTATTTCCAATGATACACTGCATATTACGTTATATTATAAGGTTATTTGCAATGAAACACTGCATATTACGTTATATTATAAGGAATTTTCAATGATAAACTACGATATAATATAAGGTATTTTCAATGATACACTGCATATTACGATATATTATAAGGTATTTTCAATGATACACTGCATATTACGATATATTATAAGGTATTTTCAATGATACACTGCATATTACGATATGTTATAAGGTATTTTCAATGATACACTGTATATTACGTTATATTATAAGGTATTTTCATTGATACACTGCATATTACGTTATATTATAAGGTATTTTCAATGATACACTGTATTATACGTTATATTACATGGTATTTTCAATGATACACTGCATATTACGTTATATTATAAGGTATTTCCAATGATACAATGCAAATTACGTTATATGATAAGGTATTTTCAAAGATACACTACAAATTACGATATATAATAAGGTATTTTCAATGATACACTGCATATTACGTTATATTATAATGTATTTTCAATGATACACTGCATATTACGTTATATTATAAGGTATTTTCAATGCTACACTGGATATTACGTTATATTATAAGGCATTTTCAATGATACACTGCATATTACGTTATATTATAAGGTATTTTCAATGAGAAACTACGATATATTAGAAGGTGTTTTCAATGATACACTGCATATTTCGTTATATTATAAGGTATTTTCAAAGATACACTGTATATTACGTTATATTACATGGTATTTTCAATGATACACTACATATTACATTATATTATAAGGTGTTTTCAATGATAAACTGCGATATATTATAAGGTATTTTCAATGACACACTGCATATTACGTTATATTATAAGGTATTTTCAATAATACACTGCATATTACGTTATATTATAAGGTATTTTCATTGATACACTGCATATTACGTTATTTTATAAGGTATTTTCAATGATACACTGTATATTACGTTATACTACATGGTATTTTCAATGATACACTGCATATTACGTTATATTATAAGGTATTTTCAATGATTCACTGCATATTACGTTATATTATAAGGTATTTTCAATGATACACTGCATATTACGATATGTTATAAGGTATTTTCAATGATACACTGCATATTACGTTATATTATAATGTATTTTCAATGATACACTGCATATTACGTTATATTATAAGGTATTTTCAATGCTACACTGCATATTACGTTATATTATAAGGCATTTTCAATGATACACTGCATATTACGTTATATTATAAGGTATTTTCAATGAGAAACTACGATATATTAGAAGGTGTTTTCAATGATACACTGCATATTTCGTTATATTATAAGGTATTTTCAAAGATACACTGTATATTACGTTATATTACATGGTATTTTCAATGATACACTGCATATTACATTATATTATAAGGTGTTTTCAATGATAAACTGCGATATATTATAAGGTATTTTCAATGACACACTGCATATTACGTTATATTATAAGGTATTTTCAATAATACACTGCATATTACGTTATATTATAAGGTATTTTCAATGATACACTGCATATTACGTCATATTATATGGTATTGCCAATGATACACTGTATATTACGTTATATTATAAGGTATTTTCAATGATAAACTACATATTACGATATATTAGAAGGTATTTTCAATGATACACTGCATATTACGTCATATTATAAGTTATTTCCAATGATACACTGCATATTACGTTATATTATAAGTTATTTCCAATGATACACTGCATATTACGTTATATTATGAGGTTATTTGCAATGAAACACTGCATATTACGTTATATTATAAGGAATTTTCAATGATAAACTACGATATAATATAAGGTATTTTCAATGATACACTACATATTACGTCATATTATAAGTTATTTCCAATGATACAATGCAAATTACGTTATATTATAAGGTATTTTCAAAGATACACTACAAATTACGATATATAATAAGGTATTTTCAATGATACACTGCATATTACGTTATATTATAAGGTATTTCCAATGATACAATGCAAATTACGTTATATTATAAGGTATTTTCAAAGATACACTACAAATTACGATATATAATAAGGTATTTTCAATGATACACTGCATATTACGTTATATTATAAGGTATTTTCAATGATACACTGCATATTACGTTATATTATAAGGTATTTTCAATGCTACACTGGATATTACGTTATATTATAAGGCATTTTCAATGATACACTGCATATTACGTTATATTATAAGGTATTTTCAATGAGAAACTACGATATATTAGAAGGTGTTTTCAATGATACACTGCATATTTCGTTATATTATAAGGTATTTTCAAAGATACACTGTATATTACGTTATATTACATGGTATTTTCAATGATACACTGCATATTACATTATATTATAAGGTGTTTTCAATGATAAACTGCGATATATTATAAGGTATTTTCAATGACACACTGCATATTACGTTATATTATAAGGTATTTTCAATGATACACTGCATATTACGTTATATTATAAGGTATTTTCATTGATACACTGCATATTACGTTATATTATAAGGTATTTTCAATGATACACTGTATATTACGTTATACTACATGGTATTTTCAATGATACACTGCATATTACGTTATATTATAAGGTATTTTCAATGATTCACTGCATATTACGTTATATTATAAGGTATTTTCAATGATACACTGCATATTACGATATGTTATAAGGTATTTTCAATGATACACTGCATATTACGTTATATTATAATGTATTTTCAATGATACACTGCATATTACGTTATATTATAAGGTATTTTCAATGCTACACTGCATATTACGTTATATTATAAGGCATTTTCAATGATACACTGCATATTACGTTATATTATAAGGTATTTTCAATGAGAAACTACGATATATTAGAAGGTGTTTTCAATGATACACTGCATATTTCGTTATATTATAAGGTATTTTCAAAGATACACTGTATATTACGTTATATTACATGGTATTTTCAATGATACACTGCATATTACATTATATTATAAGGTGTTTTCAATGATAAACTGCGATATATTATAAGGTATTTTCAATGACACACTGCATATTACGTTATATTATAAGGTATTTTCAATAATACACTGCATATTACGTTATATTATAAGGTATTTTCAATGATACACTGCATATTACGTCATATTATATGGTATTGCCAATGATACACTGTATATTACGTTATATTATAAGGTATTTTCAATGATAAACTACATATTACGATATATTAGAAGGTATTTTCAATGATACACTGCATATTACGTCATATTATAAGTTATTTCCAATGATACACTGCATATTACGTTATATTATAAGTTATTTCCAATGATACACTGCATATTACGTTATATTATGAGGTTATTTGCAATGAAACACTGCATATTACGTTATATTATAAGGAATTTTCAATGATAAACTACGATATAATATAAGGTATTTTCAATGATACACTACATATTACGTCATATTATAAGTTATTTCCAATGATACAATGCAAATTACGTTATATTATAAGGTATTTTCAAAGATACACTACAAATTACGATATATAATAAGGTATTTTCAATGATACACTGCATATTACGTTATATTATAATGTATTTTCAATGATACACTGCATATTACGTTATATTATAAGGTATTTTCAATGATACACTGGATATTACGCTATATTATAAGGTATTTTCAACGATACACTGCATTTAACGCTATATTGTAAGGTATTTTCAATGATACACTGTATATTACGTTTTATTATAAGGTATTTTCAATAATAAACTACGATATAATATAAGGTCTTTTCAATGATACACTACATATTACGTCATATTATAAGTTATTTCCAATGATACAATGCAAATTACGTTATATTATAAGGTATTTTCAAAGATACACTACAAATTACGATATATAATAAGGTATTTTCAATGATACACTGCATATTACGTTATATTATAATGTATTTTCAATGATACACTGCATATTACGTTATATTATAAGGTATTTTCAATGATAAACTACGATATATTAGAAGGTATTTTCATTGATACACTGCATATTACGTTATATTATAAGGTATTTTCAATGATACACTGTATATTACGTTATATTACATGGTATTTTCAATGATACACTGCATATTACGTTATATTATAAGGTATTTTCAATGATTCACTGCATATTACGTTATATTATAAGGTATTTTCAATGATACACTGCATATTACGATATGTTATAAGGTATTTTGAATGATACACTGTATATTACGTTATATTATAAGGTATTTTCAATGATACACTGCATATTACGTTATGTTATAAGGTATTTTCAATGATAAACTACGATATATTAGAAGGTATTTTCATTGATACACTGCATAATACGTTATATTATAAGGTATTTTCAATGATACACTGTATTATACGTTATATTACATGGTATTTTCAATGATACACTGCATATTACGTTATATTATAAGGTATTTTCAATGATTCACTGCATATTACGTTATATTATAAGGTATTTTCAATGATACACTGCATATTACGTTATGTTATAAGGTATTTTCAATGATAAACTACGATATATTAGAAGGTATTTTCATTGATACACTGCATATTACGTTATATTATAAGGTATTTTCAATGATACACTGTATTATACGTTATATTACATGGTATTTTCAATGATACACTGCATATTACGTTATATTATAAAGTATTTCCAATGATACAATGCAAATTACGTTATATTATAAGGTATTTTCAAAGATACACTACAAATTACGATATATAATAAGGTATTTTCAATGATACACTGCATATTACGTTATATTATAATGTATTTTCAATGATACACTGCATATTACGTTATATTATAAGGTATTTTCAATGCTACACTGCATATTACGTTATATTATAAGGCATTTTCAATGATACACTGCATATTACGTTATATTATAAGGTATTTTCAATGAGAAACTACGATATATTAGAAGGTGTTTTCAATGATACACTGCATATTTCGTTATATTATAAGGTATTTTCAAAGATACACTGTATATTACGTTATATTACATGGTATTTTCAATGATACACTGCATATTACATTATATTATAAGGTGTTTTCAATGATAAACTGCGATATATTATAAGGTATTTTCAATGACACACTGCATATTACGTTATATTATAAGGTATTTTCAATAATACACTGCATATTACGTTATATTATAAGGTATTTTCAATGATACACTGCACCTTACGTCATATTATATGGTATTGCCAATGATACACTGTATATTACGTTATATTATAAGGTATTTTCAATGATAAACTACATATTACGATATATTAGAAGGTATTTTCAATGATACACTGCATATTACGTCATATTATAAGTTATTTCCAATGATTAACTGCATATTACGTTATATTATAAGGTTATTTGCAATGAAACACTGCTTATTACGTTATATTATAAGGAATTTTCAATGATAAACTACGATATAATATAAGGTATTTTCAATGATACACTACATATTACGTCATATTATAAGTTATTTCCAATGATACAATGCAAATTACGTTATATTATAAGGTATTTTAAAAGATACACTACAAATTACGATATATAATAAGGTATTTTCAATGATACACTGCATATTACGTTATATTATAATGTATTTTCAATGATACACTGCATATTACGTTATATTATAAGGTATTTTCAATGATAAACTACGATATATTAGAAGGTATTTTCAATGATACACTGCATATTACGTTATATTATAAGGTATTTTCAATGATACACTATATATTACGTTATATTACATGGTATTTTCAATGATGCACTGCATATTACGTTATATTATAAGGTATTTTCAATGATACACTGCATATTACGTTATATTATAAGGTATTTTCAATGATACACTGCATATTATGATATGTTATACGGTATTTTGAATGATACACTGTATATTACGTTATATTATAAGGTATTTTCAATGATACACTGCATATTACGTTATGTTATAAGGTATTTTCAATGATAAACTACGATATATTAGAAGGTATTTTCATTGATACACTGCATAATACGTTATATTATAAGGTATTTTCAATGATACACTGTATTATACGTTATATTACATGGTATTTTCAATGATACACTGCATATTACGTTATATTATAAGGTATTTTCAATGATTCACTGCATATTACGTTATATTATAAGGTATTTTCAATGATACACTGCATGTTACGATATGTTATAAGGTATTTTCAATGATACACTGTATATTACGTTATATTATAAGGCATTTTCAATGATACACTGCATATTACGTTATATTATAAGGTATTTTCAATGAGAAACTACGATATATTAGAAGGTGTTTTCAATGATACACTACATATTACGTCATATTATAAGTTATTTCCAATGATACAATGCAAATTACGTTATATTATAAGGTATTTTCAAAGATACACTACAAATTACGATATATAATAAGGTATTTTCAATGATACACTGCATATTACGTTATATTATAATGTATTTTCAATGATACACTGCATATTACGTTATATTATAAGGTATTTTCAATGCTACACTGCATATTACGTTATATTATAAGGCATTTTCAATGATACACTGCATATTACGTAATGTTATAAGGTATTTTCAATGATAAACTACGATATATTAGAAGGTATTTTCATTGATACACTGCATATTACGTTATATTATAAGGTATTTTCAATGATACACTGTATTATACGTTATATTACATGGTATTTTCAATGATACACTGCATATTACGTTATATTATAAGGTATTTCCAATGATACAATGCAAATTACGTTATATTATAAGGTATTTTCAAAGATACACTACAAATTACGATATATAATAAGGTATTTTCAATGATACACTGCATATTACGTTATATTATAATGTATTTTCAATGATACACTGCATATTACGTTATATTATAAGGTATTTTCAATGCTACACTGCATATTACGTTATATTATAAGGCATTTTCAATGATACACTGCATATTACGTTATATTATAAGGTATTTTCAATGAGAAACTACGATATATTAGAAGGTGTTTTCAATGATACACTGCATATTTCGTTATATTATAAGGTATTTTCAAAGATACACTGTATATTACGTTATATTACATGGTATTTTCAATGATACACTGCATATTACATTATATTATAAGGTGTTTTCAATGATAAACTGCGATATATTATAAGGTATTTTCAATGACACACTGCATATTACGTTATATTATAAGGTATTTTCAATAATACACTGCATATTACGTTATATTATAAGGTATTTTCAATGATACACTGCATATTACGTCATATTATATGGTATTGCCAATGATACACTGTATATTACGTTATATTATAAGGTATTTTCAATGATAAACTACATATTACGATATATTAGAAGGTATTTTCAATGATACACTGCATATTACGTCATATTATAAGTTATTTCCAATGATTAACTGCATATTACGTTATATTATAAGGTATTTTCAACGATACACTGCATTTAACGCTATATTGTAAGGTATTTTCAATGATACACTGTATATTACGTTTTATTATAAGGTATTTTCAATAATAAACTACGATATAATATAAGGTCTTTTCAATGATACACTACATATTATGTCATATTATAAGTTATTTCCAATGATACAATGCAAATTACGTTATATTATAAGGTATTTTCAAAGATACACTACAAATTACGATATATAATAAGGTATTTTCAATGATACACTGCATATTACGTTATATTATAATGTATTTTCAATGATACACTGCATATTACGTTATATTATAAGGTATTTTCAATGATAAACTACGATATATTAGAAGGTATTTTCATTGATACACTGCATATTACGTTATATTATAAGGTATTTTCAATGATACACTGTATATTACGTTATATTACATGGTATTTTCAATGATACACTGCATATTACGTTATATTATAAGGTATTTTCAATGATTCACTGCATATTACGTTATATTATAAGGTATTTTCAATGATACACTGCATATTACGATATGTTATAAGGTATTTTGAATGATACACTGTATATTACGTTATATTATAAGGTATTTTCAATGATACACTGCATATTACGTTATGTTATAAGGTATTTTCAATGATAAACTACGATATATTAGAAGGTATTTTCATTGATACACTGAATAATACGTTATATTATAAGGTATTTTCAATGATACACTGTATTATACGTTATATTACATGGTATTTTCAATGATACACTGCATATTACGTTATATTATAAGGTATTTTCAATGATTCACTGCATATTACGTTATATTATAAGGTATTTTCAATGATACACTGCATATTACGATATGTTATAAGGTATTTTCAATGATACACTGTATATTACGTTATATTATAAGGCATTTTCAATGATACACTGCATATTACGTTATATTATAAGGTATTTTCAATGAGAAACTACGATATATTAGAAGGTGTTTTCAATGATACACTACATATTACGTCATATTATAAGTTATTTCCAATGATACAATGCAAATTACGTTATATTATAAGGTATTTTCAAAGATACACTACAAATTACGATATATAATAAGGTATTTTCAATGATACACTGCATATTACGTTATATTATAATGTATTTTCAATGATACACTGCATATTACGTTATATTATAAGGTATTTTCAATGCTACACTGCATATTACGTTATATTATAAGGCATTTTCAATGATACACTGCATATTACGTTATGTTATAAGGTATTTTCAATGATAAACTACGATATATTAGAAGGTATTTTCATTGATACACTGCATATTACGTTATATTATAAGGTATTTTCAATGATACACTGTATTATACGTTATATTACATGGTATTTTCAATGATACACTGCATATTACGTTATATTATAAAGTATTTCCAATGATACAATGCAAATTACGTTATATTATAAGGTATTTTCAAAGATACACTACAAATTACGATATATAATAAGGTATTTTCAATGATACACTGCATATTACGTTATATTATAATGTATTTTCAATGATACACTGCATATTACGTTATATTATAAGGTATTTTCAATGCTACACTGCATATTACGTTATATTATAAGGCATTTTCAATGATACACTGCATATTACGTTATATTATAAGGTATTTTCAATGAGAAACTACGATATATTAGAAGGTGTTTTCAATGATACACTGCATATTTCGTTATATTATAAGGTATTTTCAAAGATACACTGTATATTACGTTATATTACATGGTATTTTCAATGATACACTGCATATTACATTATATTATAAGGTGTTTTCAATGATAAACTGCGATATATTATAAGGTATTTTCAATGACACACTGCATATTACGTTATATTATAAGGTATTTTCAATAATACACTGCATATTACGTTATATTATAAGGTATTTTCAATGATACACTGCACCTTACGTCATATTATATGGTATTGCCAATGATACACTGTATATTACGTTATATTATAAGGTATTTTCAATGATAAACTACATATTACGATATATTAGAAGGTATTTTCAATGATACACTGCATATTACGTCATATTATAAGTTATTTCCAATGATTAACTGCATATTACGTTATATTATAAGGTTATTTGCAATGAAACACTGCTTATTACGTTATATTATAAGGAATTTTCAATGATAAACTACGATATAATATAAGGTATTTTCAATGATACACTACATATTACGTCATATTATAAGTTATTTCCAATGATACAATGCAAATTACGTTATATTATAAGGTATTTTAAAAGATACACTACAAATTACGATATATAATAAGGTATTTTCAATGATACACTGCATATTACGTTATATTATAATGTATTTTCAATGATACACTGCATATTACGTTATATTATAAGGTATTTTCAATGATAAACTACGATATATTAGAAGGTATTTTCATTGATACACTGCATATTACGTTATATTATAAGGTATTTTCAATGATACACTATATATTACGTTATATTACATGGTATTTTCAATGATGCACTGCATATTACGTTATATTATAAGGTATTTTCAATGATACACTGCATATTACGTTATATTATAAGGTATTTTCAATGATACACTGCATATTACGATATGTTATAAGGTATTTTGAATGATACACTGTATATTACGTTATATTATAAGGTATTTTCAATGATACACTGCATATTACGTTATGTTATAAGGTATTTTCAATGATAAACTACGATATATTAGAAGGTATTTTCATTGATACACTGCATAATACGTTTTATTATAAGGTATTTTCAATGATACACTGTATTATACGTTATATTACATGGTATTTTCAATGATACACTGCATATTACGTTATATTATAAGGTATTTTCAATGATTCACTGCATATTACGTTATATTATAAGGTATTTTCAATGATACACTGCATGTTACGATATGTTATAAGGTATTTTCAATGATACACTGTATATTACGTTATATTATAAGGTATTTTCAATGATACACTGCATATTACGTTATATTATAAGGTATTTTCAATGAGAAACTACGATATATTAGAAGGTGTTTTCAATGATACACTACATATTACGTCATATTATAAGTTATTTCCAATGATACAATGCAAATTACGTTATATTATAAGGTATTTTCAAAGATACACTACAAATTACGATATATAATAAGGTATTTTCAATGATACACTGCATATTACGTTATATTATAATGTATTTTCAATGATACACTGCATATTACGTTATATTATAAGGTATTTTCAATGCTACACTGCATATTACGTTATATTATAAGGCATTTTCAATGATACACTGCATATTACGTAATGTTATAAGGTATTTTCAATGATAAACTACGATATATTAGAAGGTATTTTCATTGATACACTGCATATTACGTTATATTATAAGGTATTTTCAATGATACACTGTATTATACGTTATATTACATGGTATTTTCAATGATACACTGCATATTACGTTATATTATAAGGTATTTCCAATGATACAATGCAAATTACGTTATATTATAAGGTATTTTCAAAGATACACTACAAATTACGATATATAATAAGGTATTTTCAATGATACACTGCATATTACGTTATATTATAATGTATTTTCAATGATACACTGCATATTACGTTATATTATAAGGTATTTTCAATGCTACACTGCATATTACGTTATATTATAAGGCATTTTCAATGATACACTGCATATTACGTTATATTATAAGGTATTTTCAATGAGAAACTACGATATATTAGAAGGTGTTTTCAATGATACACTGCATATTTCGTTATATTATAAGGTATTTTCAAAGATACACTGTATATTACGTTATATTACATGGTATTTTCAATGATACACTGCATATTACATTATATTATAAGGTGTTTTCAATGATAAACTGCGATATATTATAAGGTATTTTCAATGACACACTGCATATTACGTTATATTATAAGGTATTTTCAATAATACACTGCATATTACGTTATATTATAAGGTATTTTCAATGATACACTGCATATTACGTCATATTATATGGTATTGCCAATGATACACTGTATATTACGTTATATTATAAGGTATTTTCAATGATAAACTACATATTACGATATATTAGAAGGTATTTTCAATGATACACTGCATATTACGTCATATTATAAGTTATTTCCAATGATTAACTGCATATTACGTTATATTATAAGGTTATTTGCAATGAAACACTGCTTATTACGTTATATTATAAGGAATTTTCAATGATAAACTACGATATAATATAAGGTATTTTCAATGATACACTACATATTACGTCATATTATAAGTTATTTCCAATGATACAATGCAAATTACGTTATATTATAAGGTATTTTAAAAGATACACTACAAATTACGATATATAATAAGGTATTTTCAATGATACACTGCATATTACGTTATATTATAATGTATTTTCAATGATACACTGCATATTACGTTATATTATAAGGTATTTTCAATGATAAACTACGATATATTAGAAGGTATTTTCATTGATACACTGCATATTACGTTATATTATAAGGTATTTTCAATGATACACTATATATTACGTTATATTACATGGTATTTTCAATGATACACTGCATATTACGTTATATTATAAGGTATTTTCAATGATACACTGCATATTACGTTATATTATAAGGTATTTTCAATGATACACTGCATATTACGATATGTTATACGGTATTTTGAATGATACACTGTATATTACGTTATATTATAAGGTATTTTCAATGATACACTGCATATTACGTTATGTTATAAGGTATTTTCAATGATAAACTACGATATATTAGAAGGTATTTTCATTGATACACTGCATAATACGTTTTATTATAAGGTATTTTCAATGATACACTGTATTATACGTTATATTACATGGTATTTTCAATGATACACTGCATATTACGTTATATTATAAGGTATTTTCAATGATACACTGCATATTACGTTATATTATAAGGTATTTTCAATGATACACTGCATGTTACGATATGTTATAAGGTATTTTCAATGATACACTGTATATTACGTTATATTATAAGGCATTTTCAATGATACACTGCATATTACGTTATATTATAAGGTATTTTCAATGAGAAACTACGATATATTAGAAGGTGTTTTCAATGATACACTACATATTACGTCATATTATAAGTTATTTCCAATGATACAATGCAAATTACGTTATATTATAAGGTATTTTCAAAGATACACTACAAATTACGATATATAATAAGGTATTTTCAATGATACACTGCATATTACGTTATATTATAAGGTATTTTCAATGATACACTGCATATTACGTTATATTATAAGGTATTTTCAAAGATACACTGTATATTACGTTATATTATAAGGCATTTTCAATGATACACTGCATATTACGTAATGTTATAAGGTATTTTCAATGATAAACTACGATATATTAGAAGGTATTTTCATTGATACACTGCATATTACGTTATATTATAAGGTATTTTCAATGATACACTGTATTATACGTTATATTACAAGGTATTTTCAATGATACACTGCATATTACGTTATATTATAAGGTATTTCCAATGATACAATGCAAATTACGTTATATTATAAGGTATTTTCAAAGATACACTACAAATTACGATATATAATAAGGTATTTTCAATGATACACTGCATATTACGTTATATTATAATGTATTTTCAATGATACACTGCATATTACGTTATATTATAAGGTATTTTCAATGCTACACTGCATATTACGTTATATTATAAGGCATTTTCAATGATACACTGCATATTACGTTATATTATAAGGTATTTTCAATGAGAAACTACGATATATTAGAAGGTGTTTTCAATGATACACTGCATATTTCGTTATATTATAAGGTATTTTCAAAGATACACTGTATATTACGTTATATTACATGGTATTTTCAATGATACACTGCATATTACATTATATTATAAGGTGTTTTCAATGATAAACTGCGATATATTAGAAGGTGTTTACAATGACACACTGCATATTACGTTATATTATAAGGTATTTTCAATAATACACTGCATATTACGTTATATTATAAGGTATTTTCAATGATACACTGCATATTACGTCATATTATATGGTATTGCCAATGATACACTGTATATTACGTTATATTATAAGGTATTTTCAATGATAAACTACATATTACGATATATTAGAAGGTATTTTCAATGATACACTGCATATTACGTCATATTATAAGTTATTTCCAATGATTAACTGCATATTACGTTATATTATAAGGTTATTTGCAATGAAACACTGCTTATTACGTTATATTATAAGGAATTTTCAATGATAAACTACGATATAATATAAGGTATTTTCAATGATACACTACATATTACGTCATATTATAAGTTATTTCCAATGATACAATGCAAATTACGTTATATTATAAGGTATTTTAAAAGATACACTGCATATTACGATATATAATAAGGTATTTTCAATGATACACTGCATATTACGTTATATTATAATGTATTTTCAATGATACACTGCATATTACGTTATATTATAAGGTATTTTCAATGATACACTGCATATTACGATATATTATAAGGTATTTTCAACGATACACTGCATTTAACGCTATATTGTAAGGTATTTTCAATGATACACTGTATATTACGTTTTATTATAAGGTATTTTCAATGACACACTGCATATTACGTTATATTATAAGGTATTTTCAATGATACACTGCATATTACGTTATATTACATGGTATTTTCAATGATACACTGCATATTACGTTATATTATAAGGTATTTTCAATGATTCACTGCATATTACGTTATATTATAAGGTATTTTCAATGATACACTGCATATTACGTTATATTATAAGGTATTTTCAATAATACACTGCATATTACGTTATATTATAAGGTATTTTCAATGATACACTGCATATTACGTCATATTATATGGTATTGCCAATGATACACTGTATATTACGTTATATTATAAGGTATTTTCAATGATAAACTACATATTACGATATATTAGAAGGTATTTTCAATGATACACTGCATATTACGTCATATTATAAGTTATTTCCAATGATTAACTGCATATTACGTTATATTATAAGGTTATTTGCAATGAAACACTGCTTATTACGTTATATTATAAGGAATTTTCAATGATAAACTACGATATAATATAAGGTATTTTCAATGATACACTACATATTACGTCATATTATAAGTTATTTCCAATGATACAATGCAAATTACGTTATATTATAAGGTATTTTAAAAGATACACTACAAATTACGATATATAATAAGGTATTTTCAATGATACACTGCATATTACGTTATATTATAATGTATTTTCAATGATACACTGCATATTACGTTATATTATAAGGTATTTTCAATGATACACTGCATATTACGCTATATTATAAGGTATTTTCAACGATACACTGCATTTAACGCTATATTGTAAGGTATTTTCAATGATACACTGTATATTACGTTTTATTATAAGGTATTTTCAATGACACACTGCATATTACGTTATATTATAAGGTATTTTCAATGATACACTGCATATTACGTTATATTACATGGTATTTTCAATGATACACTGCATATTACGTTATATTATAAGGAATTTTCAATGATTCACTGCATATTACGTTATATTATAAGGTATTTTCAATGATACACTGCATATTACGTTACATTATAAAATATTTTCAATGATACACTGCATATTACGGTATGTTATAAGGTATTTACAATGATAAACTACAAATTACGATATATTAGAAGGTATTTTCAATGATACACTGCATATTACGTCATATTATAAGTTATTTCCAATGATACACTGCATATTACGTTACATTATAAGGTATTTTCAATGATACACTGCATATTACGTTATGTTATAAGTTATTTACAATGATAAACTACATATTACGATATATTATAAGGTATTTTCAAAGATACACTGTATATTACGTTATATTACATGGTATTTTCAATGATACACTGCATATTACGTTATATTATAAGGTATTTTCAATGATAAACTACGATATATTAGAAGGTATTTTCAATGATACACTGCATATTACGTTATATTATAACGTATTTTCAATGATACACTGTATATTACGTTATATTACATGGTATTTTCAATGATACACTGCATATTACGTTATATTATAAGGTATTTTCAATGAGAAACTACGATATTTTAGAAGGTGTTTTCAATGATACACTGCATATTTCGTTATATTATAAGGTATTTTCAAAGATACACTGTATATTACGTTATATTACATGGTATTTTCAATGATACACTGCATATTACGTTATATTATAAGGTATTTTCAATGATAAACTACGATATATTAGAAGGTATTTTCGCTGATACACTGTATATTACGTTATATTACATGGTATTTTCAATGATACACTACAAATTACTATATATTATAAGGTATTTTCAAAGATACACTACAAATTACTATATATTATAAGGTATTTTCAATGATACACTGCATATTACGTTATATTACAAGGTATTTTCAATGATACACTACAAATTACGATATATTATAAGGTATTTTCAATGATACACTGCATATTACGTTACATTATAAGGTATTTTCAATGATACACTGCATATTACGGTATGTTATAAGGTATTTACAATGATAAACTACAAATTACGATATATTAGAAGGTATTTTCAATGATACACTGCATATTACGTCATATTATAAGTTATTTCCAATGATACACTGCATATTACGTTACATTATAAGGTATTTTCAATGATACACTGCATATTACGTTATGTTATAAGTTATTTACAATGATAAACTACATATTACGATATATTATAAGGTATTTTCAATGATATACTGTATATTACGTTGTAGTATAAGGTATTTTCAATGATACACTGCATATTACGTCATATTATATGGTATTGCCAATGATACACTGCATATTACGATATATTATAAGGAATTTTCAATTATAAACTACGATATATTATAAGATATTTTCAAAGATACACTCCATATTACGTCATATTATAAGTTATTTCCAATGATACACTGCATATTACGTTATATTATAAGGTATTTTCAAAGATACACTGTATATTACGTTATATTACATGGTATTTTCAATGATACACTGCATATTACGTTATATTATAAGGTATTTTCAATGATAAACTACGATATATTAGAAGGTATTTTCAATGATACACTGCATATTACGTTATATTATAAGGTATTTTCAATGATACACTGTATATTACGTTATATTACATGGTATTTTCAATGATACACTGCATATTACGTTATATTATAAGGTATTTTCAATGAGAAACTACGATATTTTAGAAGGTGTTTTCAATGATACACTGCATATTTCGTTATATTATAAGGTATTTTCAATGATAAACTACGATATATTAGAAGGTATTTTCGCTGATACACTGTATATTACGTTATATTACATGGTATTTTCAATGATACACTACAAATTACTATATATTATAAGGTATTTTCAAAGATACACTACAAATTACTATATATTATAAGGTATTTTCAATGATACACTGCATATTACGTTATATTACAAGGTATTTTCAATGAAACACTACAAATTACGATATATTATAAGGTATTTTCAATGATACACTGCATATTACGTTACATTATAAGGTATTTTCAATGATACACTGCATATTACGGTATGTTATAAGGTATTTACAATGATAAACTACAAATTACGATATATTAGAAGGTATTTTCAAAGATACACTGTATATTACGTTATATTACATGGTATTTTCAATGATACACTGCATATTACGTTATATTATAAGGTATTTTCAATGATAAACTACGATATATTAGAAGGTATTTTCGCTGATACACTGTATATTACGTTATATTACATGGTATTTTCAATGATACACTACAAATTACTATATATTATAAGGTATTTTCAAAGATACACTACAAATTACTATATATTATAAGGTATTTTCAATGATACACTGCATATTACGTTATATTACAAGGTATTTTCAATGAAACACTACAAATTACGATATATTATAAGGTATTTTCAATGATACACTGCATATTACGTTACATTATAAGGTATTTTCAATGATACACTGCATATTACGGTATGTTATAAGGTATTTACAATGATAAACTACAAATTACGATATATTAGAAGGTATTTTCAATGATACACTGCATATTACGTCATATTATAAGTTATTTCCAATGATACACTGCATATTACGTTACATTATAAGGTATTTTCAATGATACACTGCATATTACGTTATGTTATAAGTTATTTACAATGATAAACTACATATTACGATATATTATAAGGTATTTTCAAAGATACACTGTATATTACGTTATATTACATGGTATTTTCAATGATACACTGCATATTACGTTATATTATAAGGTATTTTCAATGATAAACTACGATATATTAGAAGGTATTTTCGCTGATACACTGTATATTACGTTATATTACATGGTATTTTCAATGATACACTACAAATTACTATATATTATAAGGTATTTTCAAAGATACACTACAAATTACTATATATTATAAGGTATTTTCAATGATACACTGCATATTACGTTATATTACAAGGTATTTTCAATGATACACTACAAATTACGATATATTATAAGGTATTTTCAATGATACACTACATATTACGTTACATTATAAGGTATTTTCAATGATACACTGCATATTACGGTATGTTATAAGGTATTTACAATGATAAACTACAAATTACGATATATTAGAACGTATTTTCAATGATACACTGCATATTACGTCATATTATAAGTTATTTCCAATGATACACTGCATATTACGTTACATTATAAGGTATTTTCAATGATACACTGCATATTACGTTATGTTATAAGTTATTTACAATGATAAACTACATATTACGATATATTATAAGGTATTTTCAATTATACACTGCATATTACGTCATATTATATGGTATTGCCAATGATACACTGCATATTACGTTATATTATAAGGAATTTTCAATGATAAACTACGATATATTATAAGGTATTTCCAATGATACACTGCATATTACGTTATATTATAAGGTATTTTCAATGATACACTGCATATTACGTTATATTATAAACAATTCTCAATGATAAACTACGATATATTAGAAGGTATTTTCAATGATACACTGCATATTACGTTATCTTATAAGGTATTTTCAACGATAAACTACATATTACGATATATTATAAGGTATTTTCAATGATATACCGTATATTACGTTGTAGTATAAGGTATCATCAATGATACACTACAAATTACGATATATTATAAGGTATTTTCAATGATACACTGCATATTACGTTATATTATAAGGTATTTTCAATGATACACTGCATATTACGTTATATTATAAACAATTCTCAATGATAAACTACGATATATTAGAAGGTATTTTCAATGATACACTGCATATTACGTTATATTATAAGGTATTTTCAATGATAAACTACATATTACGATATATTATAAGGTATTTTCAATGATATACCGTATATTACGTTGTAGTATAAGGTATTTTCAATGATACACTGCATATTAGGATATGTTATAAGGTATTTTCAATGATACACTGCATATTACGTTATATAATAAGGTATTTTCAATGATACACTGCATATTACGTTATATTAGAAGGTATTTTCAATGATACACTGCATATTACGTTATATTATAAGGTATCATCAATGATACACTACAAATTACGATATATTATAAGGTATTTTCAATGATACACTGCATATTACGTTATATTATAAGGTATTTTCAATGATACACTGCATATTACGTTATATTACAAACAATTCTCAATGATAAACTACGATATACTAGAAGGTATTTTCAATGATACACTGCATATTACGTTATATTATAAGGTATTTTCAATGATAAACTACATATTACGATATATTATAAGGTATTTTCAATGATATACCGTATATTACGTTGTAGTATAAGGTATTTTCAATGATACACTGCATATTACGTTATGTTATAAGTTATTTACAATGATAAACTACATATTACGATATATTATAAGGTATTTTCAATGATATACTGTATATTACGTTGTAGTATAAGGTATTTTCAATGATACACTGCATATTACGTCATATTATATGGTATTGCCAATGATACACTGCATATTACGATATATTATAAGGAATTTTCAGTGATAAACTACGATATATTATAAGGTATTTTCAAAGATACACTCCATATTACGTCATATTATAAGTTATTTCCAATGATACACTGCATATTACGTTATATTATAAGGTATTTTCAATGATAAACTACGATATATTATAAGGTATTTTCAATGATACACTGCATATTTCGTTATATTATAAGGTATTTTCAATTATACACTGCATATTACGTCATATTATATGGTATTGCCAATGATACACTGCATATTACGTTATATTATAAGGAATTTTCAATGATAAACTACGATATATTATAAGGTATTTCCAATGGTACACTGCATATTACGTTATATTATAAGGTATTTTCAATGATACACTGCATATTACGTTATATTATAAACAATTCTCAATGATAAACTACGATATATTAGAAGGTATTTTCAATGATACACTGCATATTACGTTATCTTATAAGGTATTTTCAACGATAAACTACATATTACGATATATTATAAGGTATTTTCAATGATATACCGTATATTACGTTGTAGTATAAGGTATTTTCAATTATACACTACAAATTACGATATATTATAAGGTATCATCAATGATACACTACAAATTACGATATATTATAAGGTATTTTCAATGATACACTGCATATTACGTTATATTATAAGGTATTTTCAATGATACACTGCATATTACGTTATATTATAAACAATTCTCAATGATAAACTACGATATATTATAAGGTATTTTCAATGATACACTGCATATTACGTTATATTATAAGGTATTTTCAATGATAAACTACATATTACGATATATTATAAGGTATTTTCAATGATATACCGTATATTACGTTGTAGTATAAGGTATTTTCAATGATACACTGCATATTAGGATATGTTATAAGGTATTTTCAATGATACACTGCATATTACGTTATATAATAAGGTATTTTCAATGATACACTGCATATTACGTTATATTAGAAGGTATTTTCAATGATACACTGCATATTACGTTATATTATAAGGTATTATCAATGATACACTACAAATTACGATATATTATAAGGTATTTTCAATGATACACTGCATATTACGTTATATTATAAGGTATTTTCAATGATACACTGCATATTACGTTATATTATAAACAATTCTCAATGATAAACTACGATATACTAGAAGGTATTTTCAATGATACACTGCATATTACGTTATATTATAAGGTATTTTCAATGATAAACTACATATTACGATATATTATAAGGTATTTTCAATGATATACTGTATATTACGTTGTAGTATAAGGTATTTTCAATGATACACTGCATATTACGTTATGTTATAAGTTATTTACAATGATAAACTACATATTACGATATATTATAAGGTATTTTCAATGATATACTGTATATTACGTTGTAGTATAAGGTATTTTCAATGATACACTGCATATTACGTCATATTATATGGTATTGCCAATGATACACTGCATATTACGATATATTATAAGGAATTTTCAGTGATAAACTACGATATATTATAAGGTATTTTCAAAGATACACTCCATATTACGTCATATTATAAGTTATTTCCAATGATACACTGCATATTACGTTATATTATAAGGTATTTTCAATGATAAACTACGATATATTATAAGGTATTTTCAATGATACACTGCATATTTCGTTATATTATAAGGTATTTTCAATTATACACTGCATATTACGTCATCTTATATGGTATTGCCAATGATACACTGCATATTACGTTATATTATAAGGAATTTTCAATGATAAACTACGATATATTATAAGGTATTTCCAATGATACACTGCATATTACGTTATATTATAAGGTATTTTCAATGATACACTGCATATTACGTTATATTATAAACAATTCTCAATGATAAACTACGATATATTAGAAGGTATTTTCAATGATACACTGCATATTACGTTATCTTATAAGGTATTTTCAACGATAAACTACATATTACGATATATTATAAGGTATTTTCAATGATATACCGTATATTACGTTGTAGTATAAGGTATTTTCAATTATACACTACAAATTACGATATATTATAAGGTATCATCAATGATACACTACAAATTACGATATATTATAAGGTATTTTCAATGATACACTGCATATTACGTTATATTATAAGGTATTTTCAATGATACACTGCATATTACGTTATATTATAAACAATTCTCAATGATAAACTACGATATATTAGAAGGTATTTTCAATGATACACTGCATATTACGTTATATTATAAGGTATTTTCAATGATAAACTACATATTACGATATATTATAAGGTATTTTCAATGATATACCGTATATTACGTTGTAGTATAAGGTATTTTCAATGATACACTGCATATTAGGATATGTTATAAGGTATTTTCAATGATACACTGCATATTACGTTATATAATAAGGTATTTTCAATGATACACTGCATATTACGTTATATTAGAAGGTATTTTCAATGATACACTGCATATTACGTTATATTATAAGGTATCATCAATGATACACTACAAATTACGATATATTATAAGGTATTTTCAATGATACACTGCATATTACGTTATATTATAAGGTATTTTCAATGATACACTGCATATTACGTTATATTATAAACAATTCTCAATGATAAACTACGATATACTAGAAGGTATTTTCAATGATACACTGCATATTACGTTATATTATAAGGTATTTTCAATGATAAACTACATATTACGATATATTATAAGGTATTTTCAATGATATACCGTATATTACGTTGTAGTATAAGGTATTTTCAATGATACACTGCATATTACGTTATATAATAAGGTATTTTCAATGATACACTGCATATTACGTTATATTAGAAGGTATTTTCAATGATACACTGCATATTACGTTATATTATAAGGTATCATCAATGATACACTACAAATTACGATATATTATAAGGTATTTTCAATGATACACTGCATATTACGTTATATTATAAGGTATTTCCAATGATACACTGCATATTACGTTAGATTATAAGGTATTTTCAATGATACACTGCATATTACGTTATATTATAAGGCATTTTCAATGATACACTGCATATTATGTTTTATTATAAGGTATTTTCAATGATACACCGCATATTACGATATGTTATAAGGTATTTTCAATGATACACTGTATATTACGATATATTAGAAGGTATTTTCAATGATACACTGCATATTACGTTATATTAGAAGGTATTTTCAATGATACACTGCATATTAGGATATGTTATAAGGTATTTTCAATGATACACTGCATATTACGTTATATAATAAGGTATTTTCAATGATACACTGCATATTACGTTATATTAAAAGGTATTTTCAATGATACACTGCATATTACGTTATATTATAAGGTATTTTCAATGATACACTACAAATTACGATATATTATAAGGTATTTTCAATGATACACTACAAATTACGATGTATTATAAGGTATTTTCAATGATACACTGCATATTACGTTATATTATAAGGTATTTTCAATGATACACTGCATATTACGTTATATTATAAGCAATTCACAATGATAAACTATGATATATTAGAAGGTATTTTCAATGATACACTGCATATTACGTCATATTATAAGTTATTTCCAATGATACACTGCATATTACGTTACATTATAAGGTATTTTCAATGATACACTGCACATTACGTTATGTTATAAGTTATTTACAATGATAAACTACATATTACGATATATTATAAGGTATTTTCAATGATATACTGTATATTACGTTGTAGTATAAGGTATTTTCAATGATACACTGCATATTACGTCATATTATATGGTATTGCCAATGATACACTGCATATTACGATATATTATAAGGAATTTTCAATGATAAACTACGATATATTATAAGGTATTTTCAAAGATACACTCCATATTACGTCATATTATAAGTTATTTCCAATGATACACTGCATATTACGTTATATTATAAGGTATTTTCAATGATAAACTACGATATATTATAAGGTATTTTCAATGATACACTGCATATTTCGTTATATTATAAGGTATTTTCAATTATACACTGCATATTACGTCATATTATATGGTATTGCCAATGATACACTGCATATTACGTTATATTATAAGGAATTTTCAATGATAAACTACGATATATTATAAGTTATTTCCAATGATACACTGCATATTACGTTATATTATAAGGTATTTTCAATGATACACTGCATATTACGTTATATTATAAACAATTCTCAATGATAAACTACGATATATTAGAAGGTATTTTCAATGATACACTGCATATTACGTTATCTTATAAGGTATTTTCAATGATAAACTACATATTACGATATATTATAAGGTATTTTCAATGATATACCGTATATTACGTTGTAGTATAAGGTATTTTCAATTATACACTACAAATTACGATATATTATAAGGTATCATCAATGATACACTACAAATTACGATATATTATAAGGTATTTTCAATGATACACTGCATATTACGTTATATTATAAGGTATTTTCAATGATACACTGCATATTACGTTATATTATAAACAATTCTCAATGATAAACTACGATATATTAGAAGGTATTTTCAATGATACACTGCATATTACGTTATATTATAAGGTATTTTCAATGATAAACTACATATGACGATATATTATAAGGTATTTTCAATGATATACCGTATATTAAGTTGTAGTATAAGGAATTTTCAATGATACACTGCATATTAGGATATGTTATAAGGTATTTTCAATGATACACTGCATATTACGTTATATAATAAGGTATTTTCAAAGATACACTGCATATTACGTTATATTAGAAGGTATTTTCAATGATACACTGCATATTACGTTATATTATAAGGTATCATCAATGATACACTACAAATTACGATATATTATAAGGTATTTTCAATGATACACTGCATATTACGTTATATTATAAGGTATTTTCAATGATACACTGCATATTACGTTATATTATAAACAATTCTCAATGATAAACTACGATATACTAGAAGGTATTTTCAATGATACACTGCATATTACGTTATATTATAAGGTATTTTCAATGATAAACTACATATTACGATATATTATAAGGTATTTTCAATGATATACCGTATATTACGTTGTAGTATAAGGTATTTTCAATGATACACTGCATATTACGTTATATAATAAGGTATTTTCAATGATACACTGCATATTACGTTATATTAGAAGGTATTTTCAATGATACACTGCATATTACGTTATATTATAAGGTATCATCAATGATACACTACAAATTACGATATATTATAAGGTATTTTCAATGATACACTGCATATTACGTTATATTATAAGGTATTTCCAATGATACACTGCATATTACGTTAGATTATAAGGTATTTTCAATGATACACTGCATATTACGTTATATTATAAGGCATTTTCAATGATACACTGCATATTATGTTTTATTATAAGGTATTTTCAATGATACACTGCATATTACGATATGTTATAAGGTATTTTCAATGATACACTGTATATTACGATATATTATAAGGTATTTTCAATGATACACTGCATATTACGTTATATTATAAGGTATTTTCAATGATACACTGCATATTACGTTATATTATAAGGTATCATCAATGATACACTACAAATTACGATATATTATAAGGTATTTTCAATGATACACTGCATATTACGTTATATTATAAGGTATTTTCAATGATACACTGCATATTACGTTATATTATAAGGTATTTTCATTGATACACTGCATATTACGTTATATTATAAGGTATTTTCAATGATACACTTTATATTACGTTATATATTACATGGTATTTTCAATGATGCACTGCATATTACGTTATATTATAAGGTATTTTCAATGATTCACTGCATATTACGTTATATTATAAGGTATTTTCAATGATACACTGCATATTACGTTATATTATAAACAATTCTCAATGATAAACTACGATATATTAGAAGGTATTTTCAATGATACACTGCATATTACGTTATATTATAAGGTATTTTCAATGATAAACTACATATTACGATATATTATAAGGTATTTTCAATGATATACCGTATATTACGTTGTAGTATAAGGTATTTTCAATGATACACTGCATATTAGGATATGTTATAAGGTATTTTCAATGATACACTGCATATTACGTTATATAATAAGGTATTTTCAATGATACACTGCATATTACGTTATATTATAAGGTATCATCAATGATACACTACAAATTACGATATATTATAAGGTATTTTCAATGATACACTGCATATTACGTTATATTATAAGGTATTTTCAATGATACACTGCATATTACGTTATATTATAAGCAATTCACAATGATAAACTATGATATATTAGAAGGTATTTCAATGATACACTGCATATTACGTCATATTATAAGTTATTTCCAATGATACACTGCATATTACGTTACATTATAAGGTATTTTCAATGATACACTGCATATTACGTTATGTTATAAGTTATTTACAATGATAAACTACATATTACGATATATTATAAGGTATTTTCAATGATATACTGTATATTACGTTGTAGTATAAGGTATTTTCAATGATACACTGCATATTACGTCATATTATATGGTATTGCCAATGATACACTGCATATTACGATATATTATAAGGAATTTTCAATGATAAACTACGATATATTATAAGGTATTTTCAAAGATACACTCCATATTACGTCATATTATAAGTTACTTCCAATGATACACTGCATATTACGTTATATTATAAGGTATTTTCAATGATAAACTACGATATATTATAAGGTATTTTCAATGATACACTGCATATTTCGTTATATTATAAGGTATTTTCAATTATACACTGCATATTACGTCATATTATATGGTATTGCCAATGATACACTGCATATTACGTTATATTATAAGGAATTTTCAATGATAAACTACGATATATTATAAGGTATTTCCAATGATACACTGCATATTACGATATATTATAAGGTATTTTCAATGATATACCGTATATTACGTTGTAGTATAAGGTATTTTCAATGATACACTGCATATTAGGATATGTTATAAGGTATTTTCAATGATACACTGCATATTACGTTATATAATAAGGTATTTTCAATGATACACTGCATATTACGTTATATTAGAAGGTATTTTCAATGATACACTGCATATTACGTTATATTATAAGGTATCATCAATGATACACTACAAATTACGATATATTATAAGGTATTTTCAATGATACACTGCATATTACGTTATATTATAAGGTATTTTCAATGATACACTGCATATTACGTTATATTATAAGCAATTCACAATGATAAACTATGATATATTAGAAGGTATTTTCAATGATACACTGCATATTACGTCATATTATAAGTTATTTCCAATGATACACTGCATATTACGTTACATTATAAGGTATTTTCAATGATACACTGCATATTACGTTATGTTATAAGTTATTTACAATGATAAACTACATATTACGATATATTATAAGGTATTTTCAATGATATACTGTATATTACGTTGTAGTATAAGGTATTTTCAATGATACACTGCATATTACGTCATATTATATGGTATTGCCAATGATACACTGCATATTACGTTATATTATAAGGAATTTTCAATGATACACTGCATATTACGTTATATTATAAGGTATTTTCAAAGATACACTCCATATTACGTCATATTATAAGTTACTTCCAATGATACACTGCATATTACGTTATATTATAAGGTATTTTCAATGATAAACTACGATATATTATAAGGTATTTTCAATGATACACTGCATATTTCGTTATATTATAAGGTATTTTCAATTATACACTGCATATTACGTCATATTATATGGTATTGCCAATGATACACTGCATATTACGTTATATTATAAGGAATTTTCAATGATAAACTACGATATATTATAAGGTATTTCCAATGATACACTGCATATTACGTTCTATTATAAGGTATTTTCAATGATACACTGCATATTACGTTATATTATAAACAATTCTCAATGATAAACTACGATATATTAGAAGGTATTTTCAATGATACACTGCATATTACGTTATCTTATAAGGTATTTTCAATGATAAACTACATATTACGATATATTATAAGGTATTTTCAATGATATACCGTATATTACGTTGTAGTATAAGGTATTTTCAATTATACACTACAAATTACGATATATTATAAGGTATCATCAATGATACACTACAAATTACGATATATTATAAGGTATTTTCAATGATACACTGCATATTACGTTATATTATAAGGTATTTTCAATGATACACTGCATATTACGTTATATTATAAACAATTCTCAATGATAAACTACGATATATTAGAAGGTATTTTCAATGATACACTGCATATTACGTTATATTATAAGGTATTTTCAATGATAAACTACATATTACGATATATTATAAGGTATTTTCAATGATATACCGTATATTACGTTGTAGTATAAGGTATTTTCAATGATACACTGCATATTAGGATATGTTATAAGGTATTTTCAATGATACACTGCATATTACGTTATATAATAAGGTATTTTCAATGATAAACTACATATTACGATATATTATAAGGTATTTTCAATGATATACCGTATATTACGTTGTAGTATAAGGTATTTTCAATGATACACTGCATATTACGTTATATAATAAGGTATTTTCAATGATACACTGCATATTACGTTATATTAGAAGGTATTTTCAATGATACACTGCATATTACGTTATATTATAAGGTATCATCAATGATACACTACAAATTACGATATATTATAAGGTATTTTCAATGATACACTGCATATTACGTTATATTATAAGGTATTTCCAATGATACACTGCATATTACGTTATATTATAAGGCATTTTCAATGATACACTGCATATTACGTTATATTATAAGGCATTTTCAATGATACACTGCATATTATGTTTTATTATAAGGTATTTTCAATGATACACTGCATATTACGATATGTTATAAGGTATTTTCAATGATACACTGTATATTACGATATATTATAAGGTATTTTCAATGATACACTGCATATTACGTTATATTAGAAGGTATTTTCAATGATACACTGCATATTACGTTATATTATAAGGTATCATCAATGATACACTACAAATTACGATATATTATAAGGTATTTTCAATGATACACTGCATATTACGTTATATTATAAGGTATTTTCAATGATACACTGCATATTACGTTATATTATAAGGTATTTTCATTGATACACTGCATATTACGTTATATTATAAGGTATTTTCAATGATACACTGTATATTACGTTATATATTACATGGTATTTTCAATGATGCACTGCATATTACGTTATATTATAAGGTATTTTCAATGATTCACTGCATATTACGTTATATTATAAGGTATTTTCAATGATACACTGCATATTACGTTATATTATAAACAATTCTCAATGATAAACTACGATATATTAGAAGGTATTTTCAATGATACACTGCATATTACGTTATATTATAAGGTATTTTCAATGATAAACTACATATTACGATATATTATAAGGTATTTTCAATGATATACCGTATATTACGTTGTAGTATAAGGTATTTTCAATGATACACTGCATATTAGGATATGTTATAAGGTATTTTCAATGATACACTGCATATTACGTTATATAATAAGGTATTTTCAATGATACACTGCATATTACGTTATATTAGAAGGTATTTTCAATGATACACTGCATATTACGTTATATTATAAGGTATCATCAATGATACACTACAAATTACGATATATTATAAGGTATTTTCAATGATACACTGCATATTACGTTATATTATATGGTATTTTCAATGATACACTGCATATTACGTTATATTATAAGCAATTCACAATGATAAACTATGATATATTAGAAGGTATTTTCAATGATACACTGCATATTACGTCATATTATAAGTTATTTCCAATGATACACTGCATATTACGTTACATTATAAGGTATTTTCAATGATACACTGCATATTACGTTATGTTATAAGTTATTTACAATGATAAACTACATATTACGATATATTATAAGGTATTTTCAATGATATACTGTATATTACGTTGTAGTATAAGGTATTTTCAATGATACACTGCATATTACGTCATATTATATGGTATTGCCAATGATACACTGCATATTACGATATATTATAAGGAATTTTCAATGATAAACTACGATATATTATAAGGTATTTTCAAAGATACACTCCATATTACGTCATATTATAAGTTACTTCCAATGATACACTGCATATTACGTTATATTATAAGGTATTTTCAATGATAAACTACGATATATTATAAGGTATTTTCAATGATACACTGCATATTTCGTTATATTATAAGGTATTTTCAATTATACACTGCATATTACGTCATATTATATGGTATTGCCAATGATACACTGCATATTACGTTATATTATAAGGAATTTTCAATGATAAACTACGATATATTATAAGGTATTTCCAATGATACACTGCATATTACGTTATATTATAAGGTATTTTCAATGATACACTGCATATTACGTTATATTATAAACAATTCTCAATGATAAACTACGATATATTAGAAGGTATTTTCAATGATACACTGCATATTACGTTATCTTATAAGGTATTTTCAATGATAAACTACATATTACGATATATTATAAGGTATTTTCAATGATATACCGTATATTACGTTGTAGTATAAGGTATTTTCAATTATACACTACAAATTACGATATATTATAAGGTATCATCAATGATACACTACAAATTACGATATATTATAAGGTATTTTCAATGATACACTGCATATTACGTTATATTATAAGGTATTTTCAATGATACACTGCATATTACGTTATATTATAAACAATTCTCAATGATAAACTACGATATATTAGAAGGTATTTTCAATGATACACTGCATATTACGTTATATTATAAGGTATTTTCAATGATAAACTACATATTACGATATATTATAAGGTATTTTCAATGATATACCGTATATTACGTTGTAGTATAAGGTATTTTCAATGATACACTGCATATTAGGATATGTTATAAGGTATTTTCAATGATACACTGCATATTACGTTATATAATAAGGTATTTTCAATGATACACTGCATATTACGTTATATTATAAGGTATCATCAATGATACACTACAAATTACGATATATTATAAAGTATTTTCAATGATACACTGCATATTACGTTATATTATAAGGTATTTTCAATGATACACTGCATATTACGTTATATTATAAACAATTCTCAATGATAAACTACGATATACTAGAAGGTATTTTCAATGATACACTGCATATTACGTTATATTATAAGGTATTTTCAATGATAAACTACATATTACGATATATTATAAGGTATTTTCAATGATATACCGTATATTACGTTGTAGTATAAGGTATTTTCAATGATACACTGCATATTACGTTATATAATAAGGTATTTTCAATGATACACTGCATATTACGTTATATTAGAAGGTATTTTCAATGATACACTGCATATTACGTTATATTATAAGGTATCATCAATGATACACTACAAATTACGATATATTATAAGGTATTTTCAATGATACACTGCATATTACGTTATATTATAAGGTATTTCCAATGATACACTGCATATTACGTTAGATTATAAGGTATTTTCAATGATACACTGCATATTACGTTATATTATAAGGCACTTTCAATGATACACTGCATATTATGTTTTATTATAAGGTATTTTCAATGATACACTGCATATTACGATATGTTATAAGGTATTTTCAATGATACACTGTATATTACGATATATTATAAGGTATTTTCAATGATACACTGCATATTACGTTATATTATAAGCAATTCACAATGATAAACTATGATATATTAGAAGGTATTTTCAATGATACACTGCATATTACGTCATATTATAAGTTATTTCCAATGATACACTGCATATTACGTTAGATTATAAGGTATTTTCAATGATACACTGCATGTTACGTTATATTATAAGGTATTTTCAATGATAAATTACGATATATTAGAAGGCATTTTCAATGATACACTACAAATTACTATATATTATAAGGTATTTTCAATGATAAATTACGATATATTAGAAGGCATTTTCAATGATACACTACAAATTACTATATATTATAAGGTATTTTCAAAGATACACTACAAATTACTATATATTATAAGGTATTTTCAATGATACACTGCATATTACGTTATATTACAAGGTATTGTCAATGATACACTACAAATTACGATATATTATAAGGTATTTTCAATGATACACTGCATATTACGTTACATTATAAGGTATTTTCAATGATACACTGCATATTACGGTATGTTATAAGGTATTTACAATGATAAACTACAAATTACGATATATTAGAACGTATTTTCAATGATACACTGCATATTACGTCATATTATAAGGTATTTTCAATGATACACTGCATATTACGTTATATTATAAGGTATTTCCAATGATACACTGCATATTACGTTAGATTATAAGGTATTTTCAATGATACACTGCATATTACGTTATATTATAAGGCATTTTCAATGATACACTGCATATTATGTTTTATTATAAGGTATTTTCAATGATACACTGCATATTACGATATGTTATAAGGTATTTTCAATGATACACTGCATATTACGTTATATTAGAAGGTATTTTCAATGATACACTGCATATTACGTTATATTATAAGGTATCATCAATGATACACTACAAATTACGATATATTATAAGGTATTTTCAATGATACACTGCATATTACGTTATATTATAAGGTATTTTCAATGATACACTGCATATTACGTTATATTATAAGGTATTTTCATTGATACACTGCATATTACGTTATATTATAAGGTATTTTCAATGATACACTGTATATTACGTTATATATTACATGGTATTTTCAATGATACACTGCATATTACGTTATATTATAAGGTATTTTCAATGATTCACTGCATATTACGTTATATTATAAGGTATTTTCAATGATACACTGCATATTACGTTATATTATAAACAATTCTCAATGATAAACTACGATATATTAGAAGGTATTTTCAATGATACACTGCATATTACGTCATATTATAAGTTATTTCCAATGATACACTGCATATTACGTTAGATTATAAGGTATTTTCAATGATACACTGCATGTTACGTTATATTATAAGGTATTTTCAATGATAAATTACGATATATTAGAAGGCATTTTCAATGATACACTGCATATTACGTTATATTAGAAGGTATTTTCATTGATACACTGTATATTACGATATATTATAAGGTATTTTCAATGATACACTGCATATTACGTTATATTATAAGCAATTCACAATGATAAACTATGATATATTAGAAGGTATTTTCAATGATACACTGCATATTACGTCATATTATAAGTTATTTCCAATGATACACTGCATATTACGTTAGATTATAAGGTATTTTCAATGATACACTGCATGTTACGTTATATTATAAGGTATTTTCAATGATAAATTACGATATATTAGAAGGCATTTTCAATGATACACTACAAATTACTATATATTATAAGGTATTTTCAAAGATACACTACAAATTACTATATATTATAAGGTATTTTCAATGATACACTGCATATTACGTTATATTACAAGGTATTGTCAATGATACACTACAAATTACGATATATTATAAGGTATTTTCAATGATACACTGCATATTACGTTACATTATAAGGTATTTTCAATGATACACTGCATATTACGGTATGTTATAAGGTATTTACAATGATAAACTACAAATTACGATATATTAGAACGTATTTTCAATGATACACTGCATATTACGTCATATTATAAGGTATTTTCAATGATACACTGCATATTACGTTATATTATAAGGTATTTCCAATGATACACTGCATATTACGTTAGATTATAAGGTATTTTCAATGATACACTGCATATTACGTTATATTATAAGGCATTTTCAATGATACACTGCATATTATGTTTTATTATAAGGTATTTTCAATGATACACTGCATATTACGATATGTTATAAGGTATTTTCAATGATACACTGTATATTACGATATATTATAAGGTATTTTCAATGATACACTGCATATTAGGATATGTTATAAGGTATTTTCAATGATACACTGCATATTACGTTATATAATAAGGTATTTTCAATGATACACTGCATATTACGTTATATTAGAAGGTATTTTCAATGATACACTGCATATTACGTTATATTATAAGGTATCATCAATGATACACTACAAATTACGATATATTATAAGGTATTTTCAATGATACACTGCATATTACGTTATATTATAAGGTATTTTCAATGATATACCGTATATTACGTTGTAGTATAAGGTATTTTCAATGATACACTGCATATTACGTTATATAATAAGGTATTTTCAATGATACACTGCATATTACGTTATATTAGAAGGTATTTTCAATGATACACTGCATATTACGTTATATTATAAGGTATCATCAATGATACACTACAAATTACGATATATTATAAGGTATTTTCAATGATACACTGCATATTACGTTATATTATAAGGTATTTTCAATGATACACTGCATATTACGTTATATTATAAGGTATTTTCATTGATACACTGCATATTACGTTATATTATAAGGTATTTTCAATGATACACTGTATATTACGTTATATATTACATGGTATTTTCAATGATACACTGCATATTACGTTATATTATAAGGTATTTTCAATGATACACTGCATATTACGTTATATTATAAGGTATTTTCAATGATACACTGCATATTACGTTATATTATAAACAATTCTCAATGATAAACTACGATATATTAGAAGGTATTTTCAATGATACACTGCATATTACGTCATATTATAAGTTATTTCCAATGATACACTGCATATTACGTTAGATTATAAGGTATTTTCAATGATACACTGCATGTTACATTATATTATAAGGTATTTTCAATGATAAATTACGATATATTAGAAGGCATTTTCAATGATACACTGCATATTACGTTATATTAGAAGGTATTTTCATTGATACACTGTATATTACGATATATTATAAGGTATTTTCAATGATACACTGCATATTACGTTATATTATAAGGTATTTCCAATGATACACTGCATATTACGTTAGATTATAAGGTATTTTCAATGATACACTGCATATTACGTTATATTATAAGGCATTTTCAATGATACACTGCATATTACGTTTTATTATAAGGTATTTTCAATGATACACTGCATATTACGTTATATTATAAGGTATTTTCAATGATACACTGCATATTACGTTATATTATAAGGTATTTTCAATGATACACTGCATATTACGATATGTTATAAGGTATTTTCAATGATAAACTACGATATATTAGAAGGTATTTTCAATGATACACTGCATATTACGTTATATTATAAGGTATTTTCAATGATACACTGTATATTACGTTATATTACATGGTATTTTCAATGATACACTGCATATTACGTTATATTATAAGGTATTTTCAATGAGAAACTACGATATTTTAGAAGGTGTTTTCAATGATACACTGCATATTTCGTTATATTAGAAGGTATTTTCAATGATACACTGCATATTACGTTATATTATAAACAATTCTCAATGATAAACTACGATATACTAGAAGGTATTTTCAATGATACACTGCATATTACGTTATATTATAAGGTATTTTCAATGATAAACTACATATTACGATATATTATAAGGTATTTTCAATGATACACTGCATATTACGTTATATTATAAGGTATTTTCATTGATACACTGCATATTACGTTATATTATAAGGTATTTTCAATGATACACTGTATATTACGTTATATATTACATGGTATTTTCAATGATACACTGCATATTACGTTATATTATAAGGTATTTTCAATGATTCACTGCATATTACGTTATATTATAAGGTATTTTCAATGATACACTGCATATTACGTTATATTATAAACAATTCTCAATGATAAACTACGATATATTAGAAGGTATTTTCAATGATACACTGCATATTACGTCATATTATAAGTTATTTCCAATGATACACTGCATATTACGTTAGATTATAAGGTATTTTCAATGATACACTGCATGTTACGTTATATTATAAGGTATTTTCAATGATAAATTACGATATATTAGAAGGCATTTTCAATGATACACTGCATATTACGTTATATTAGAAGGTATTTTCATTGATACACTGTATATTACGATATATTATAAGGTATTTTCAATGATACACTGCATATTACGTTATATTATAAGCAATTCACAATGATAAACTATGATATATTAGAAGGTATTTTCAATGATACACTGCATATTACGTCATATTATAAGTTATTTCCAATGATACACTGCATATTACGTTAGATTATAAGGTATTTTCAATGATACACTGCATATTACGTTATATTATAAGGTATTTTCAATGATAAATTACGATATATTAGAAGGCATTTTCAATGATACACTACAAATTACTATATATTATAAGGTATTTTCAAAGATACACTACAAATTACTATATATTATAAGGTATTTTCAATGATACACTGCATATTACGTTATATTACAAGGTATTGTCAATGATACACTACAAATTACGATATATTATAAGGTATTTTCAATGATACACTGCATATTACGTTACATTATAAGGTATTTTCAATGATACACTGCATATTACGGTATGTTATAAGGTATTTACAATGATAAACTACAAATTACGATATATTAGAACGTATTTTCAATGATACACTGCATATTACGTCATATTATAAGGTATTTTCAATGATACACTGCATATTACGTTATATTATAAGGTATTTCCAATGATACACTGCATATTACGTTAGATTATAAGGTATTTTCAATGATACACTGCATATTACGTTATATTATAAGGCATTTTCAATGATACACTGCATATTATGTTTTATTATAAGGTATTTTCAATGATACACTGCATATTACGATATGTTATAAGGTATTTTCAATGATACACTGTATATTACGATATATTATAAGGTATTTTCAATGATACACTGCATATTAGGATATGTTATAAGGTATTTTCAATGATACACTGCATATTACGTTATATAATAAGGTATTTTCAATGATACACTGCATATTACGTTATATTAGAAGGTATTTTCAATGATACACTGCATATTACGTTATATTATAAGGTATCATCAATGATACACTACAAATTACGATATATTATAAGGTATTTTCAATGATACACTGCATATTACGTTATATTATAAGGTATTTTCAATGAGAAACTACGATATTTTAGAAGGTGTTTTCAATGATACACTGCATATTTCGTTATATTAGAAGGTATTTTCAATGATACACTGCATATTACGTTATATTATAAACAATTCTCAATGATAAACTACGATATACTAGAAGGTATTTTCAATGATACACTGCATATTACGTTATATTATAAGGTATTTTCAATGATAAACTACATATTACGATATATTATAAGGTATTTTCAATGATATACCGTATATTACGTTGTAGTATAAGGTATTTTCAATGATACACTGCATATTACGTTATATAATAAGGTATTTTCAATGATACACTGCATATTACGTTATATTAGAAGGTATTTTCAATGATACACTGCATATTACGTTATATTATAAGGTATCATCAATGATACACTACAAATTACGATATATTATAAGGTATTTTCAATGATACACTGCATATTACGTTATATTATAAGGTATTTCCAATGATACACTGCATATTACGTTAGATTATAAGGTATTTTCAATGATACACTGCATATTACGTTATATTATAAGGCATTTTCAATGATACACTGCATATTATGTTTTATTATAAGGTATTTTCAATGATACACTGCATATTACGATATGTTATAAGGTATTTTCAATGATACACTGTATATTACGATATATTATAAGGTATTTTCAATGATACACTGCATATTACGTTATATTATAAGGTATTTTCAATGATACACTGCATATTACGTTATATTATAAGGTATTTTCATTGATACACTGCATATTACGATATGTTATAAGGTATTTTCAATGATAAACTACGATATATTAGAAGGTATTTTCAATGATACACTGCATATTACGTTATATTATAAGGTATTTTCAATGATACACTGTATATTACGTTATATTACATGGTATTTTCAATGATACACTGCATATTACGTTATATTATAAGGTATTTTCAATGAGAAACTACGATATTTTAGAAGGTGTTTTCAATGATACACTGCATATTTCGTTATATTAGAAGGTATTTTCAATGATACACTGCATATTACGTTATATTATAAACAATTCTCAATGATAAACTACGATATACTAGAAGGTATTTTCAATGATACACTGCATATTACGTTATATTATAAGGTATTTTCAATGATAAACTACATATTACGATATATTATAAGGTATTTTCAATGATATACCGTATATTACGTTGTAGTATAAGGTATTTTCAATGATACACTGCATATTACGTTATATAATAAGGTATTTTCAATGATACACTGCATATTACGTTATATTAGAAGGTATTTTCAATGATACACTGCATATTACGTTATATTATAAGGTATCATCAATGATACACTACAAATTACGATATATTATAAGGTATTTTCAATGATACACTGCATATTACGTTATATTATAAGGTATTTACAATGATACACTGCATATTACGTTAGATTATAAGGTATTTTCAATGATACACTGCATATTACGTTATATTATAAGGCATTTTCAATGATACACTGCATATTATGTTTTATTATAAGGTATTTTCAATGATACACTGCATATTACGATATGTTATAAGGTATTTTCAATGATACACTGTATATTACGATATATTATAAGGTATTTTCAATGATACACTGCATATTACGTTATATTAGAAGGTATTTTCAATGATACACTGCATATTACGTTATATTAGAAGGTATTTTCAATGATACACTGCATATTAGGATATGTTATAAGGTATTTTCAATGATACACTGCATATTACGTTATATAATAAGGTATTTTCCATGATACACTGCATATTACGTTATATTATAAGGTATTTTCAATGATACACTGCATATTACGTTATATTATAAGGTATTTTCAATGATACACTACAAATTACGATATATTATAAGGTATTTTCAATGATACACTACAAATTACGATGTATTATAAGGTATTTTCAATGATACACTGCATATTACGTTATATTATAAGGTATTTTCAATGATACACTGCATATTACGTTATATTATAAGCAATTCACAATGATAAACTATGATATATTAGAAGGTATTTTCAATGATACACTGCATATTACGTCATATTATAAGTTATTTCCAATGATACACTGCATATTACGTTAGATTATAAGGTATTTTCAATGATACACTGCATGTTACGTTATATTATAAGGTATTTTCAATGATGAATTACGATATATTAGAAGGCATTTTCAATGATACACTGCATATTACGTTATATTAGAAGGTATTTTCATTGATACACTGTATATTACGATATATTATAAGGTATTTTCAATGATACACTGCATATTACGTTATATTATAAGGTATTTCCAATGATACACTGCATATTACGTTAGATTATAAGGTATTTTCAATGATACACTGCATATTACGTTATATTATAAGGCATTTTCAATGATACACTGCATATTACGTTTTATTATAAGGTATTTTCAATGATACACTGCATATTACGTTATATTATAAGGTATTTTCAATGATACACTGCATATTACGTTATATTATAAGGTATTTTCAATGATACACTGCATATTACGATATGTTATAAGGTATTTTCAATGATAAACTACGATATATTAGAAGGTATTTTCAATGATACACTGCATATTACGTTATATTATAAGGTATTTTCAATGATACACTGTATATTACGTTATATTACATGGTATTTTCAATGATACACTGCATATTACGTTATATTATAAGGTATTTTCAATGAGAAACTAAGATATTTTAGAAGGTGTTTTCAATGATACACTGCATATTTCGTTATATTAGAAGGTATTTTCAATGATACTCTGCATATTAGGTAATGTTATAAGGTATTTTCAATGATACACTGCATATTACGTTATATTATAAGGTATTTTCAATGATACACTGCATATTACGTTATATTAGAACGTATTTACAATGATACACTGCATATTACGTTATATTATAAGGTATTTTCAATGATAAACTACGATATATTAGAAGGTATTTTCAATGATACACTGCATATTACGTTATATTATAAGGTATTTTCAATGATACACTGTATATTACGTTATATTACATGGTATTTTCAATGATACACTGCATATTACGTTATATTATAAGGTATTTTCAATGAGAAACTACGATATTTTAGAAGGTGTTTTCAATGATACACTGCATATTTCGTTATATTAGAAGGTATTTTCAATGATACTCTGCATATTAGGTAATGTTATAAGGTATTTTCAATGATACACTGCATATTACGTTATATTATAAGGTATTTTCAATGAAACACTGTATATTACGTTATATATTACATGGTATTTTCAATGATACACTGCATATTACGTTATATTATAAGGTATTTTCATTGATACACTGCATATTACGTTATATTATAAGGTATTTTCAATGATACACTGTATATTACGTTATATATTACATGGTATTTTCAATGATACACTGCATATTACGTTATATTATAAGGTATTTTCAATGATACACTGCATATTACGATATGTTATAAGGTATTTTCAATGATAAACTACGATATATTAGAAGGTATTTTCAATGATACACTGCATATTACGTTATATTATAAGGTATTTTCAATGATACACTGTATATTACGTTATATTACATGGCATTTTCAATGATACACTGCATATTACGTTATATTATAAGGTATTTTCAATGAGAAACTACGATATTTTAGAAGGTGTTTTCAATGATACACTGCATATTTCGTTATATTAGAAGGTATTTTCAATGATACACTGCATATTAGGTAATGTTATAAGGTATTTTCAATGATACACTGCATATTACGTTATATAATAAGGTATTTTCAATGATACACTGCATATTACGTTATATTAGAAGGTATTTTCAATGATACACTGCATATTACGTTATATTATAAGGTATTTTCAATGATACACTGCATATTACGATATGTTATAAACAATTCTCAATGATAAACTACGATATATTAGAAGGTATTTTCAATGATACACTGCATATTACGTTATATTATAAGGTATTTTCAATGATAAACTACATATTACGATATATTATAAGGTATTTTCAATGATATACCGTATATTACGTTGTAGTATAAGGTATTTTCAATGATACACTGCATATTACGTTATATTATAAGGCATTTTCAATGATACACTGCATATTACGTTTTATTATAAGGTATTTTCAATGATACACTGCATATTACGTTATATTATAAGGTATTTCCAATGATACACTGCATATTACGTTAGATTATAAGGTATTTTCAATGATACACTGCATATTACGTTATATTATAAGGCATTTTCAATGATACACTGCATATTACGTTTTATTATAAGGTATTTTCAATGATACACTGCATATTACGTTATATTATAAGGTATTTTCAATGATACACTACAAATTACGATATATTATAAGGTATTTTCATTGATTCACTACATATTACGTTATATTATAAGGTATTTTCAATGATACACTGCATATTACGTTATATTATAAGGTATCATCAATGATACACTACAAATTACGATATATTATAAGGTATTTTCAATGATACACTGCATATTACGTTATATTATAAGGTATTTTCAATGATACACTGCATATTACGTTATATTAGAAGGTATTTTCAATGATACACTGCATATTACGTTATATTATAAGGTATCATCAATGATACACTACAAATTACGATATATTATAAGGTATTTTCAATGATACACTGCATATTACGTTATATTATAAGGTATTTCCAATGATACACTGCATATTACGTTAGATTATAAGGTATTTTCAATGATACACTGCATATTACGTTATATTATAAGGTATTTTCAATGATACACTGCATATTATGTTTTATTATAAGGTATTTTCAATGATACACTGCATATTACGATATGTTATAAGGTATTTTCAATGATACACTGCATATTACGTTACATTATAAGGTATTTTCAATGATACACTGCATATTACGTTATATTATAAGGTATTTTCCATGATACACTGCATATTACGTTATATTATAAGGTATTTTCAATGATACACTGCATATTACGTTATATTATAAGGCATTTTCAATGATACACTGCATATTACGTTATATTATAAGGTATTTTCAATGATACACTGCATATTACGTTATATTATAAGGTATTTTCAATGATACACTACAAATTACGATATATTATAAGGTATTTTCAATGATGCACTGCATATTACGTTAGATTATAAGGTATTTTCAATGATACACTGCATGTTACGTTATATTATAAGGTATTTTCAATGATACACTGCATATTACGTTATATTAGAAGGTATTTTCAATGATACACTGCATATTAGGATATGTTATAAGGTATTTTCAATGATACACTGCATATTACGTTATATAATAAGGTATTTTCAATGATACACTGCATATTACGTTATATTAGAAGGTGTTTTCAATGATACACTGCATATTTCGTTATATTAGAAGGTATTTTCAATGATACTCTGCATATTAGGTAATGTTATAAGGTATTTTCAATGATACACTGCATATTACGTTATATAATAAGGTATTTTCAATGATACACTGCATATTACGTTATATTAGAAGGTATTTTCAATGATACACTGCATATTACGTTATATTATAAGGTATTTTCAATGATAAACTACGATATATTAGAAGGTATTTTCAATGATACACTGCATATTACGTTATATTATAAGGTATTTTCAATGATACACTGTATATTACGTTATATTACATGGTATTTTCAATGATACACTGCATATTACGTTATATTATAAGGTATTTTCAATGAGAAACTACGATATTTTAGAAGGTGTTTTCAATGATACACTGCATATTTCGTTATATTAGAAGGTATTTTCAATGATACTCTGCATATTAGGTAATGTTATAAGGTATTTTCAATGATACACTGCATATTACGTTATATTATAAGGTATTTTCAATGAAACACTGTATATTACGTTATATATTACATGGTATTTTCAATGATACACTGCATATTACGTTATATTATAAGGTATTTTCATTGATACACTGCATATTACGTTATATTATAAGGTATTTTCAATGATACACTGTATATTACGTTATATATTACATGGTATTTTCAATGATACACTGCATATTACGTTATATTATAAGGTATTTTCAATGATACACTGCATATTACGATATGTTATAAGGTATTTTCAATGATAAACTACGATATATTAGAAGGTATTTTCAATGATACACTGCATATTACGTTATATTATAAGGTATTTTCAATGATACACTGTATATTACGTTATATTACATGGCATTTTCAATGATACACTGCATATTACGTTATATTATAAGGTATTTTCAATGAGAAACTACGATATTTTAGAAGGTGTTTTCAATGATACACTGCATATTTCGTTATATTAGAAGGTATTTTCAATGATACACTGCATATTAGGTAATGTTATAAGGTATTTTCAATGATACACTGCATATTACGTTATATAATAAGGTATTTTCAATGATACACTGCATATTACGTTATATTAGAAGGTATTTTCAATGATACACTGCATATTACGTTATATTATAAGGTATTTTCAATGATACACTGCATATTACGATATGTTATAAACAATTCTCAATGATAAACTACGATATATTAGAAGGTATTTTCAATGATACACTGCATATTACGTTATATTATAAGGTATTTTCAATGATAAACTACATATTACGATATATTATAAGGTATTTTCAATGATATACCGTATATTACGTTGTAGTATAAGGTATTTTCAATGATACACTGCATATTACGTTATATTATAAGGCATTTTCAATGATACACTGCATATTACGTTTTATTATAAGGTATTTTCAATGATACACTGCATATTACGTTATATTATAAGGTATTTTCAATGATACACTACAAATTACGATATATTATAAGGTATTTTCAATGATACACTGCATATTTCGTTATATTATAAGGTATTTTCAATTATACACTACAAATTACGATATATTATAAGGTATCTTCAATGATACACTACAAATTACGATATATTATAAGGTATTTTCAATGATACACTGCATATTACGTTATATTATAAGGTATTTCCAATGATACACTGCATATTACGTTAGATTATAAGGTATTTTCAATGATACACTGCATATTACGTTATATTATAAGGCATTTTCAATGATACACTGCATATTACGTTTTATTATAAGGTATTTTCAATGATACACTGCATATTACGTTATATTATAAGGTATTTTCAATGATACACTACAAATTACGATATATTATAAGGTATTTTCATTGATTCACTACATATTACGTTATATTATAAGGTATTTTCAATGATACACTGCATATTACGTTATATTATAAGGTATCATCAATGATACACTACAAATTACGATATATTATAAGGTATTTTCAATGATACACTGCATATTACGTTATATTATAAGGTATTTTCAATGATACACTGCATATTACGTTATATTAGAAGGTATTTTCAATGATACACTGCATATTACGTTATATTATAAGGTATCATCAATGATACACTACAAATTACGATATATTATAAGGTATTTTCAATGATACACTGCATATTACGTTATATTATAAGGTATTTCCAATGATACACTGCATATTACGTTAGATTATAAGGTATTTTCAATGATACACTGCATATTACGTTATATTATAAGGTATTTTCAATGATACACTGCATATTATGTTTTATTATAAGGTATTTTCAATGATACACTGCATATTACGATATGTTATAAGGTATTTTCAATGATACACTGCATATTACGTTACATTATAAGGTATTTTCAATGATACACTGCATATTACGTTATATTATAAGGTATTTTCCATGATACACTGCATATTACGTTATATTATAAGGTATTTTCAATGATACACTGCATATTACGTTATATTATAAGGCATTTTCAATGATACACTGCATATTACGTTTTATTATAAGGTATTTTCAATGATACACTGCATATTACGTTATATTATAAGGTATTTTCAATGATACACTACAAATTACGATATATTATAAGGTATTTTCAATGATGCACTGCATATTACGTTAGATTATAAGGTATTTTCAATGATACACTGCATGTTACGTTATATTATAAGGTATTTTCAATGATACACTGCATATTACGTTATATTAGAAGGTATTTTCAATGATACACTGCATATTAGGATATGTTATAAGGTATTTTCAATGATACACTGCATATTACGTTATATAATAAGGTATTTTCAATGATACACTGCATATTACGTTATATTAGATGGTATTTTCAATGATACACTGCATATTACGTTATATTATAAGGTATTTTCATTGATACACTGCATATTACGTTATATTATAAGGTATTTTCAATGATACACTGCATATTACGTTATATTATAAGGTATTTTCAATGATACACTGGATATTACGCTATATTATAAGGTATTTTCAATGATACACTGCATGTTACGCTATATTGTAAGGTATTTTCAATGATACACTGCATATTACGTTATATTATAAGGTATTTTCAATGATACACTGCATATTACGTTATATTATAAGGTATTTTCAATGATACACTGCATATTACGTTATATTATAAGGTATTTTCAATGATACACTGCATATTACGTTATATTATAAGGTATTTTCAATGATACACTGGATATTACGCTATATTATAAGGTATTTTCAATGATACACTGCATGGTACGCTATATTATAAGGTATTTTCAATGATACACTGGATATTACGCTATATTATAAGGTATTTTCAATGATACACTGCATGGTACGCTATATTGTAAGGTATTTTCAATGATACACTGTATATTACGTTATATTATAAGGTATTTTCAATGATACAATGCATATTACGTTATATTATAAGGTATTTTCAATGATACACTGTATATTACGCTATATAGTAAGGTATTTTGAATGATACACTGCATGTTACGTTATATTATAAGGTATTTTCAATGATACACTATATATTACGTTATATTACATTTTATTTTCTATGATACACTGCATATTCCGTTATATTATAAGGTATTTTCAATGATACACTGCATATTACGTTACATTATAAGGTATTTTCAATGATACACTGCATATTACGTTATATTATAAGGTATTTTCCATGATACACTGCATATTACGTTATATTATAAGGTATTTTCAATGATACACTGCATATTACGTAATATTATAAAGTATTTTCAATGATACACTGTATATTACGTTATATTACATGGTATTTTCTATGATACACTGCATATTACGTTATATTATAAGGTATTTTCAATGATACACTGTATATTACGTTATATTATAATGTATTTTCAATGATACACTGCATATTACGTTATATTATAAGGTATTTGCAATGATACACTGCATATTACGTTATATTATAAGGTATTTTCAATGATACACTGGATATTACGCTATATTATAAGGTATTTTCAATGATACACTGCATGTTACGCTATATTGTAAGGTATTTTCAATGATACACTATATATTACGTTATATTACATTTTATTTTCTATGATACACTGCATATTACGTTATATTATAAGGTATTTTCAATGATACACTGCATATTACGATATGTTATAAGATATTTTCAATGATACACTGTATATTACGATATATTATAAGGTATTTTCAATGATACACTGCATATTACGTTATATTAGAAGGTATTTTCAATGATACACTGCATATTACGTTATATTAGAAGGTATTTTCAATGATACACTGCATATTAGGATATGTTATAAGGTATTTTCAATGATACACTGCATATTACGTTATATAATAAGGTATTTTCACTGATACACTGCATATTACGTTATATTAGGAGGTATTTTCAATGATACACTGCATATTACGTTAGATTATAAGGTATTTTCAATGATACACTGCATATTACGTTATATTATAAGGCATTTTCAATGATACACTGCATATTAAGTTTTATTATAAGGTATTTTAGATGATACACTGCATATTACGTTATATTATAAGGTATTTTCAATGATACACTACAAATTACGATATATTGTAAGGTATTTTCAATGATACACTGCATATTACTTTATATTATAAGGTATTTTCAATGATACACTGAATGTTACGTTATATTATAAGGTATTTTCAATGATACACTGCATATTACGTTATATTAGAAGGTATTTTCAATGATACACTGCATATTAGGATATGTTATAAGGTATTTTCAATGATACACTGCATATTACGTTATATAATAAGGTATTTTCAATGATACACTGCATATTACGTTATATTAGAAGGTATTTTCAATGATACACTGCATATTACGTTATATTATAAGGTATTTTCATTGATACACTGCATATTACGTTATATTATAAGGTATTTTCAATGATACACTGTATATTACGTTATATATTACATGGTATTTTCAATGATACACTGCATATTACGTTATATTATAAGGTATTTTCAATGATTCACTGCATATTACGTTATATTATAAGGTATTTTCAATGATACACTGCATATTACGATATGTTATAAGGTATTTTCAATGATAAACTACGATATATTAGAAGGTATTTTCAATGATACACTGCATATTACGTTATATTATAAGGTATTTTCAATGATACACTGTATATTACGTTATATTACATGTTATTTTCAATGATACACTGCATATTACGTTATATTATAAGGTATTTTCAATGAGAAACTACGATATTTTAGAAGGTGTTTTCAATGATACACTGCATATTTCGTTATATTATAAGGTATTTTCAAAGATACACTGTATATTACGTTATATTACATGGTATTTTCAATGATACACTGCATATTACGTTATATTATAAGGTATTTTCAATGATAAACTACGATATATTAGAAGGTATTTTCAATGATACACTGCATATTACGTTATATTAGAAGGTATTTTCAATGATACACTGCATATTACGTTATATTATAAGGTATTTTCATTGATACACTGCATATTACGTTATACTATAATGTATTTTCAATGATACACTGCATATTACGTTATATTATAAGGTATTTGCAATGATACACTGCATATTACGTTATATTATAAGGTATTTTCAATGATACACTGGATATTACGCTATATTATAAGGTATTTTCAATGATACACTGCATGTTACGCTATATTGTAAGGTATTTTCAATGATACACTATATATTACGTTATATTACATTTTATTTTCTATGATACACTGCATATTACGTTATATTATAAGGTATTTTCAATGATACACTGCATATTACGATATGTTATAAGATATTTTCAATGATACACTGTATATTACGATATATTATAAGGTATTTTCAATGATACACTGCATATTACGTTATATTAGAAGGTATTTTCAATGATACACTGCATATTACGTTATATTAGAAGGTATTTTCAATGATACACTGCATATTAGGATATGTTATAAGGTATTTTCAATGATACACTGCATATTACGTTATATAATAAGGTATTTTCACTGATACACTGCATATTACGTTATATTAGGAGGTATTTTCAATGATACACTGCATATTACGTTAGATTATAAGGTATTTTCAATGATACACTGCATATTACGTTATATTATAAGGCATTTTCAATGATACACTGCATATTAAGTTTTATTATAAGGTATTTTAGATGATACACTGCATATTACGTTATATTATAAGGTATTTTCAATGATACACTACAAATTACGATATATTATAAGGTATTTTCAATGATACACTGCATATTACGTTATATTATAAGGTATTTTCAATGATACACTGAATGTTACGTTATATTATAAGGTATTTTCAATGATACACTGCATATTACGTTATATTAGAAGGTATTTTCAATGATACACTGCATATTAGGATATGTTATAAGGTATTTTCAATGATACACTGCATATTACGTTATATAATAAGGTATTTTCAATGATACACTGAATATTACGTTATATTAGAAGGTATTTTCAATGATACACTGCATATTACGTTATATTATAAGGTATTTTCATTGATACACTGCATATTACGTTATATTATAAGGTATTTTCAATGATACACTGTATATTACGTTATATATTACATGGTATTTTCAATGATACACTGCATATTACGTTATATTATAAGGTATTTTCAATGATTCACTGCATATTACGTTATATTATAAGGTATTTTCAATGATACACTGCATATTACGATATGTTATAAGGTATTTTCAATGATAAACTACGATATATTAGAAGGTATTTTCAATGATACACTGCATATTACGTTATATTATAAGGTATTTTCAATGATACACTGTATATTACGTTATATTACATGTTATTTTCAATGATACACTGCATATTACGTTATATTATAAGGTATTTTCAATGATAAACTACGATATTTTAGAAGGTGTTTTCAATGATACACTGCATATTTCGTTATATTATAAGGTATTTTCAAAGATACACTGTATATTACGTTATATTACATGGTATTTTCAATGATACACTGCATATTACGTTATATTATAAGGTATTTTCAATGATAAACTACGATATATTAGAAGGTATTTTCAATGATACACTGCATATTACGTTATATTAGAAGGTATTTTCAATGATACACTGCATATTACGTTATATTATAAGGTATTTTCATTGATACACTGCATATTACGTTATATTGTAAGGTATTTTCAATGATACACTGTATATTACGTTATATATTACATGGTATTTTCAATGATACACTGCATATTACGTTATATTATAAGGTATTTTCAATGATTCACTGCATATTACGTTATATTATAAGGTATTTTCAATGATACACTGCATATTACGATATGTTATAAGGTATTTTCAATGATAAACTACGATATATTAGAAGGTATTTTCAATGATACACTGTATATTACGTTATATTATAAGGTATTTTCAATGATACACTGCATATTACGTTATATTATAAGGTATTTTCAATGATACACTACATATTACGTTATATTATAAGGTATTTTCAATGATACACTGCATATTACGTTATATTATAAGGTATTTTCAATGATACACTGGATATTACGCTATATTATAAGGTATTTTCAATGATACACTGCATGTTACGCTATATTGTAAGGTATTTTGAATGATACACTGCATATTACGTTATATTATAAGGTATTTTCATTGATACACTGCATATTACGTTATATTAGAAGGTATTTTCAATGATACACTGCATATTACGTTATATTATAAGGTATTTTCATTGATACACTGCATATTACGTTATATTGTAAGGTATTTTCAATGATACACTGTATATTACGTTATATATTACATGGTATTTTCAATGATACACTGCATATTACGTTATATTATAAGGTATTTTCAATGATTCACTGCATATTACGTTATATTATAAGGTATTTTCAATGATACACTGCATATTACGATATGTTATAAGGTATTTTCAATGATAAACTACGATATATTATAAGGTATTTTCAATGATACACTGTATATTACGTTATATTATAAGGTATTTTCAATGATACACTGCATATTACGTTATATTATAAGGTATTTTCAATGATACACTGCATGTTACGTTATATTATAAGGTATTTTCAATGATACACTGCATATTACGTTATATTATAAGGTATTTTCAATGATAAACTACGATATATTAGAAGGTATTTTCAATGATACACTGCATATTACGTTATATTATAAGGTATTTTCAATGATACACTGTATATTACGTTATATTACATGGTATTTTCAATGATACACTGCATATTACGTTATATTATAAGGTATTTTCAATGAGAAACTACGATATTTTAGAAGGTGTTTTCAATGATACACTGCATATTTCGTTATATTATAAGGTATTTTCAAAGATACACTGTATATTACGTTATATTACATGGTATTTTCAATGATACACTGCATATTACGTTATATTATAAGGTATTTTCAATGATAAACTACGATATATTAGAAGGTATTTTCAATGATACACTGCATATTACGTTATATTAGAAGGTATTTTCAATGATACACTGCATATTACGTTATATTATAAGGTATTTTCATTGATACACTGCATATTACGTTATATTGTAAGGTATTTTCAATGATACACTGTATATTACGTTATATATTACATGGTATTTTCAATGATACACTGCATATTACGTTATATTATAAGGTATTTTCAATGATTCACTGCATATTACGTTATATTATAAGGTATTTTCAATGATACACTGCATATTATGATATGTTATACGGTATTTTCAATGATAAACTACGATATATTAGAAGGTATTTTCAATGATACACTGTATATTACGTTATATTATAAGTTATTTTCAATGATACACTGCATATTACGTTATATTATAAGGTATTTTCAATGATACACTACATATTACGTTATATTATAAGGTATTTTCAATGATACACTGCATATTACGTTATATTATAAGGTATTTTCAATGATACACTGGATATTACGCTATATTATAAGGTATTTTCAATGATACACTGCATGTTACGCTATATTGTAAGGTATTTTGAATGATACACTGCATATTACGTTATATTATAAGGTATTTTCATTGATACACTTTATATTACGTTATATTATAAGGTATTTTCAATGATAAACTACGATATATTAGATGGTATTTTCAATGATACACTGTATATTACGTTATATTATAAGGTATTTTCAATGATACACTGCATATTACGTTATATTATAAGGTATTTTGAATGATACACTACATATTACGTTATATTGTAAGGTATTTTCAATGATACACTGCATATTACGTTATATTATAAGGTATTTTCAATGATACACTGGATATTACGCTATATTATAAGGTATTTTCAATGATACACTGCATGTTACGCTATATTGTAAGGTATTTTGAATGATACACTGCATATTACGTTATATTATAAGGTATTTTCATTGATACACTGCATATTACGTTATATTATAAGGTATTTTCAATGATACACTGCATATTACGTTATATTATAAGGTATTTTCAATGATACACTGCATATTACACTATATTATAAGGTATTTTCAATGATACACTGTATATTACGTTATGTTACATGGTATTTTCTATGATACACTGCATATTACGTTATATTATAAGGTATTTTCAATGATACACTGCATATTACGTTATATTATAAGGTATTTTCAATGATACACTGCATATTACGTTATATTATAAGGTATTTTCAATGATACACTGCATGTTACGTTATATTATAAGGTATTTTCAATGATACACTGCATATTACGTTATATTATAAGGTATTTTCAATGATAAACTACGATATATTAGAAGGTATTTTCAATGATACACTGCATATTACGTTATATTATAAGGTATTTTCAATGATACACTGTATATTACGTTATATTACATGGTATTTTCAATGATACACTGCATATTACGTTATATTATAAGGTATTTTCAATGAGAAACTACGATATTTTAGAAGGTGTTTTCAATGATACACTGCATATTTCGTTATATTATAAGGTATTTTCAAAGATACACTGTATATTACGTTATATTACATGGTATTTTCAATGATACACTGCATATTACGTTATATTATAAGGTATTTTCAATGATAAACTACGATACATTAGAAGGTATTTTCAATGATACACTGCATATTACGTTATATTACAAGGTATTTTCAATGATCCACTGCATATTACGTTATATTATATGGTATTATCGTTGATACACTGCATATTACGTTATATTGTAAGGTATTTTCAATGATACACTGTATATTACGTTATATATTACATGGTATTTTCAATGATACACTGCATATTACGTTATATTATAAGGTATTTTCAATGATTCACTGCATATTACGTTATATTATAAGGTATTTTCAATGATACACTGCATATTACGATATGTTATAAGGTATTTTCAATGATAAACTACGATATATTAGAAGGTATTTTCAATGATACACTGTATATTACGTTATATTATAAGGTATTTTCAATGATACACTGCATATTACGTTATATTATAAGGTATTTTCAATGATACACTACATATTACGTTATATTATAAGGTATTTTCAATGATACACTGCATATTACGTTATATTATAAAGTATTTTCAATGATACACTGGATATTACGCTATATTATAAGGTATTTTCAATGATACACTGCATGTTACGCTATATTGTAAGGTATTTTGAATGATACACTGCATATTACGTTATATTATAAGGTATTTTCAATGATACACTGCATATTACGTTATATTATAAGGTATTTTCAATGATACACTGCATATTACGTTATATTATAAGGTATTTTCAATGATACACTACATATTACGTTATATTACATGGTATTTTCAATGATACACTGCATATTACGTTATATTATAAGGTATTTTCAATGATAAACTACGATATATTAGAAGGTATTTTCAATGATACACTGCATATTTCGTTATATTAGAAGGTATTTTCAATGATACACTGCATATTACGTTATATTATAAACAATTCTCAATGATAAACTACGATATACTAGAAGGTATTTTCAATGATACACTGCATATTACGTTATATTATAAGGTATTTTCAATGATAAACTACATATTACGATATATTATAAGGTATTTTCAATGATATACCGTATATTACGTTGTAGTATAAGGTATTTTCAATGATACACTGCATATTACGTTATATTATAAGGTATTTTCAATGATACACTGCATATTACGTTATATTAGAAGGTATTTTCAATGATACACTGTATATTACGATATATTATAAGGTATTTTCAATGATACACTGCATATTACGTTATATTAGAAGGTATTTTCAATGATACACTGCATATTACGTTATATTATAAGGTATTTTCAATGATACACTGCATATTAGGATATGTTATAAGGTATTTTCAATGATACACTGCATATTACGTTATATAATAAGGTATTTTCCATGATACACTGCATATTACGTTATATTAGAAGGTATTTTCAATGATACACTGCATATTACGTTATATTATAAGGTATTTTCAATGATACACTACAAATTACGATATATTATAAGGTATTTTCAATGATACACTACAAATTACGATGTATTATAAGGTATTTTCAATGATACACTGCATATTACGTTATATTATAAGGTATTTTCAATGATACACTGCATATTACGTTATATTATAAGCAATTCACAATGATAAACTATGATATATTAGAAGGTATTTTCAATGATACACTGCATATTACGTCATATTATAAGTTATTTCCAATGATACACTGCATATTACGTTAGATTATAAGGTATTTTCAATGATACACTGTATATTACGTTATATTACATGGTATTTTCAATGATACACTGCATATTACGTTATATTATAAGGTATTTTCAATGAGAAACTACGATATTTTAGAAGGTGTTTTCAATGATACACTGCATATTTCGTTATATTATAAGGTATTTTCAAAGATACACTGTATATTACGTTATATTACATGGTATTTTCAATGATACACTGCATATTACGTTATATTATAAGGTATTTTCAATGATAAACTACGATATATTAGAAGGTATTTTCAATGATACACTGCATATTACGTTATATTAGAAGGTATTTTCAATGATACACTGCATATTACGTTATATTATAAGGTATTTTCATTGATACACTGCATATTACGTTATATTGTAAGGTATTTTCAATGATACACTGTATATTACGTTATATATTACATGGTATTTTCAATGATACACTGCATATTACGTTATATTATAAGGTATTTTCAATGATTCACTGCATATTACGTTATATTATAAGGTATTTTCAATGATACACTGCATATTACGATATGTTATAAGGTATTTTCAATGATAAACTACGATATATTAGAAGGTATTTTCAATGATACACTGTATATTACGTTATATTATAAGGTATTTTCAATGATACACTGCATATTACGTTATATTATAAGGTATTTTCAATGATACACTACATATTACGTTATATTATAAGGTATTTTCAATGATACACTGCATATTACGTTATATTATAAGGTATTTTCAATGATACACTGGATATTACGCTATATTATAAGGTATTTTCAATGATACACTGCATGTTACGCTATATTGTAAGGTATTTTGAATGATACACTGCATATTACGTTATATTATAAGGTATTTTCATTGATACACTTTATATTACGTTATATTATAAGGTATTTTCAATGATAAACTACGATATATTAGATGGTATTTTCAATGATACACTGTATATTACGTTATATTATAAGGTATTTTCAATGATACACTGCATATTACGTTATATGATGAGGTATTTTGAATGATACACTACATATTACGTTATATTGTAAGGTATTTTCAATGATACACTGCATATTACGTTATATTATAAGGTATTTTCAATGATACACTGCATATTACGTTATATTATAAGGTATTTTCAATGATACACTGCATGTTACGCTATATTGTAAGGTATTTTGAATGATACACTGCATATTACGTTATATTATAAGGTATTTTCATTGATACACTGCATATTACGTTATATTATAAGGTATTTTCAATGATACACTGCATATTACGTTATATTATAAGGTATTTTCAATGATACACTGCATATTACACTATATTATAAGGTATTTTCAATGATACACTGTATATTACGTTATGTTACATGGTATTTTCTATGATACACTGCATATTACGTTATATTATAAGGTATTTTCAATGATACACTGCATATTACGTTATATTATAAGGTATTTTCAATGATACACTGCATATTACGTTATATTATAAGGTATTTTCAATGATACACTGCATGTTACGTTATATTATAAGGTATTTTCAATGATACACTGCATATTACGTTATATTATAAGGTATTTTCAATGATAAACTACGATATATTAGAAGGTATTTTCAATGATACACTGCATATTACGTTATATTATAAGGTATTTTCAATGATACACTGTATATTACGTTATATTACATGGTATTTTCAATGATACACTGCATATTACGTTATATTATAAGGTATTTTCAATGAGAAACTACGATATTTTAGAAGGTGTTTTCAATGATACACTGCATATTTCGTTATATTATAAGGTATTTTCAAAGATACACTGTATATTACGTTATATTACATGGTATTTTCAATGATACACTGCATATTACGTTATATTATAAGGTATTTTCAATGATAAACTACGATATATTAGAAGGTATTTTCAATGATACACTGCATATTACGTTATATTACAAGGTATTTTCAATGATACACTGCATATTACGTTATATTATAAGGTATTTTCATTGATACACTTCATATTACGTTATATTGTAAGGTATTTTCAATGATACACTGTATATTACGTTATATATTACATGGTATTTTCAATGATACACTGCATATTACGTTATATTATAAGGTATTTTCAATGATTCACTGCATATTACGTTATATTATAAGGTATTTTCAATGATACACTGCATATTATGATATGTTATAAGGTATTTTCAATGATAAACTACGATATATTAGAAGGTATTTTCAATGATACACTGTATATTACGTTATATTATAAGGTATTTTCAATGATACACTGCATATTACGTTATATTATAAGGTATTTTCAATGATACACTACATATTACGTTATATTATAAGGTATTTTCAATGATACACTGCATATTACGTTATATTATAAAGTATTTTCAATGATACACTGGATATTACGCTATATTATAAGGTATTTTCAATGATACACTGCATGTTACGCTATATTGTAAGGTATTTTGAATGATACACTGCATATTACGTTATATTATAAGGTATTTTCATTGATACACTGCATATTACGTTATATTATAAGGTATTTTCAATGATACACTGCATATTACGTTATATTATAAGGTATTTTCAATGATACACTACATATTACGTTATATTACATGGTATTTTCAATGATACACTGCATATTACGTTATATTATAAGGTATTTTCAATGAGAAACTACGATATTTTAGAAGGTGTTTTCAATGATACACTGCATATTTCGTTATATTAGAAGGTATTTTCAATGATACACTGCATATTACGTTATATTATAAACAATTCTCAATGATAAACTACGATATACTAGAAGGTATTTTCAATGATACACTGCATATTACGTTATATTATAAGGTATTTTCAATGATAAACTACATATTACGATATATTATAAGGTATTTTCAATGATATACCGTATATTACGTTGTAGTATAAGGTATTTTCAATGATACACTGCATATTACGATATATTATAAGGTATTTTCAATGATACACTGCATATTACGTTATATTAGAAGGTATTTTCAATGATACACTGTATATTACGATATATTATAAGGTTCTTTCAATGATACAATGCATATTACGTTATATGATAAGGTATTTTCAATGATACAGTGCATATTACGTTATATTAGAAGGTATTTTCAATGATACACTGCATATTAGGATATGTTATAAGGTATTTTCAATGATACACTGCATATTACGTTATATAATATGGTATTTTCCATGATACACTGCATATTACGTTATATTAGAAGGTATTTTCAATGATACACTGCATATTACGTTATATTATAAGGTATTTTCAATGATACACTACAAATTACGATATATTATAAGGTATTTTCAATGATACACTACAAATTACGATGTATTATAAGGTATTTTCAATGATACACTGCATATTACGTTATATTATAAGGTATTTTCAATGATACACTGCATATTACGTTATATTATAAGCAATTCACAATGATAAACTATGATATATTAGAAGGTATTTTCAATGATACACTGCATATTACGTCATATTATAAGTTATTTCCAATGATACACTGCATATTACGTTAGATTATAAGGTATTTTCAATGATACACTGCATGTTACGTTATATTATAAGGTATTTTCAATGATGAATTACGATATATTAGAAGGCATTTTCAATGATACACTGCATATTACGTTATATTAGAAGGTATTTTCATTGATACACTGTATATTACGATATATTATAAGGTATTTTCAATGATACACTGCATATTACGTTATATTATAAGGTATTTCCAATGATACACTGCATATTACGTTAGATTATAAGGTATTTTCAATGATACACTAGATATTACGTTATATTATAAGGCATTTTCAATGATACACTGCATATTACGTTTTATTATAAGGTATTTTCAATGATACACTGCATATTACGTTATATTATAAGGTATTTTCAATGATACACTGCATATTACGTTATATTATAAGGTATTTTCATTGATACACTGCATATTACGATATGTTATAAGGTATTTTCAATGATAAACTACGATATATTAGAAGGTATTTTCAATGATACACTGCATATTACGTTATATTATAAGGTATTTTCAATGATACACTGTATATTACGTTATATTACATGGTATTTTCAATGATACACTGCATATTACGTTATATTATAAGGTATTTTCAATGAGAATCTAAGATATTTTAGAAGGTGTTTTCAATGATACACTGCATATTTCGTTATATTAGAAGGTATTTTCAATGATACTCTGCATATTAGGTAATGTTATAAGGTATTTTCAATGATACACTGCATATTACGTTATATAATAAGGTATTTTCAATGATACACTGCATATTACGTTATATTAGAAGGTATTTTCAATGATACACTGCATATTACGTTATATTATAAGGTATTTTCAATGATAAACTACGATATATTAGAAGGTATTTTCAATGATACACTGCATATTACGTTATATTATAAGGTATTTTCAATGATACACTGTATATTGCGTTATATTACATGGTATTTTCAATGATACACTGCATATTACGTTATATTATAAGGTATTTTCAATGAGAAACTACGATATTTTAGAAGGTGTTTTCAATGATACACTGCATATTTCGTTATATTAGAAGGTATTTTCAATGATACTCTGCATATTAGGTAATGTTATAAGGTATTTTCAATGATACACTGCATATTACGTTATATAATAAGGTATTTTCAATGATACACTGCATATTACGTTATATTAGAAGGTATTTTCAATGATACACTGCATATTACGTTATATTATAAGGTATTTTCATTGATACACTGCATATTACGTTATATTATAAGGTATTTTCAATGAAACACTGTATATTACGTTATATATTACATGGTATTTTCAATGATACACTGCATATTACGTTATATTATAAGGTATTTTCATTGATACACTGCATATTACGTTATATTATAAGGTATTTTCAATGATACACTGGATATTACGTTATATTACATTTTATTTTCTATGATACACTGCATATTACGTTATATTATAAGGTATTTTCAATGATACACTGCATATTACGTTACATTATAAGGTATTTTCAATGATACACTGCATATTACGTTATATTATAAGGTATTTTCAATGATACACTGCATATTACGTTATATTATAAGGTATTTTCAATGATACACTGCATGTTACGTTATATTATAAGGTATTTTCAATGATACACTGCATATTACGTTATATTATAAGGTATTTTCAATGATAAACTACGATATATTAGAAGGTATTTTCAATGATACACTGCATATTACGTTATATTATAAGGTATTTTCAATGATACACTGTATATTACGTTATATTACATGGTATTTTCAATGATACACTGCATATTACGTTATATTATAAGGTATTTTCAATGAGAAACTACGATATTTTAGAAGGTGTTTTCAATGATACACTGCATATTTCGTTATATTATAAGGTATTTTCAAAGATACACTGTATATTACGTTATATTACATGGTATTTTCAATGATACACTGCATATTACGTTATATTATAAGGTATTTTCAATGATAAACTACGATATATTAGAAGGTATTTTCAATGATACACTGCATATTACGTTATATTACAAGGTATTTTCAATGATACACTGCATATTACGTTATATTATAAAAAATTTTCATTGATACACTTCATATTACGTTATATTGTAAGGTATTTTCAATGATACACTGTATATTACGTTATATATTACATGGTATTTTCAATGATACACTGCATATTACGTTATATTATAAGGTATTTTCAATGATACACTGCATATTACGTTATATTATAAGGTATTTTCAATGATACACTGCATATTACGATATGTTATAAGGTATTTTCAATGATAAACTACGATATATTAGAAGGTATTTTCAATGATACACTGTATATTACGTTATATTATAAGGTATTTTCAATGATACACTGCATATTACGTTATATTATAAGGTATTTTCAATGATACACTACATATTACGTTATATTATAAGGTATTTTCAATGATACACTGCATATTACGTTATATTATAAAGTATTTTCAATGATACACTGGATATTACGCTATATTATAAGGTATTTTCAATGATACACTGCATGTTACGCTATATTGTAAGGTATTTTCAATGATACACTGCATATTACGTTATATTATAAGGTATTTTCAATGATACACTGCATATTACGTTATATTATAAGGTATTTTCAATGATACACTGCATATTACGTTATATTATAAGGTATTTTCAATGATACACTACATATTACGTTATATTACATGGTATTTTCAATGATACACTGCATATTACGTTATATTATAAGGTATTTTCAATGAGAAACTACGATATTTTAGAAGGTGTTTTCAATGATACACTGCATATTACATTACATTATAAGGTATTTTCAATGATACACTACAAATTACGTTATATTATAAACAATTCTCAATGATAAACTACGATATACTAGAAGGTATTTTCAATGATACACTGCATATTACGTTATATTATAAGGTATTTTCAATGATAAACTACATATTACGATATATTATAAGGTATTTTCAATGATATACCGTATATTACGTTGTAGTATAAGGTATTTTCAATGATACACTGCATATTACGTTATATTATAAGGTATTTTCAATGATACACTGCATATTACGTTATATTAGAAGGTATTTTCAATGATACACTGTATATTACGATATATTATAAGGTATTTTCAATGATACACTGCATATTACGTTATATTATAAGGTATTTTCAATGATACACTGCATATTACGTTATATTAGAAGGTATTTTCAATGATACACTGCATATTAGGATATGTTATAAGGTATTTTCAATGATACACTGCATATTACGTTATATAATAAGGTATTTTCCATGATACACTGCATATTACGTTATATTAGAAGGTATTTTCAATGATACACTGCATATTACGTTATATTATAAGGTATTTTCAATGATACACTACAAATTACGATATATTATAAGGTATTTTCAATGATACACTACAAATTACGATGTATTATAAGGTATTTTCAATTATACACTGCATATTACGTTATATTATAAGGTATTTTCAATGATACACTGCATATTACGTTATATTATAAGCAATTCACAATGATAAACTATGATATATTAGAAGGTATTTTCAATGATACACTGCATATTACGTCATATTATAAGTTATTTCCAATGATACACTGCATATTACGTTAGATTATAAGGTATTTTCAATGATACACTGCATGTTACGTTATATTATAAGGTATTTTCAATGATGAATTACGATATATTAGAAGGCATTTTCAATGATACACTGCATATTACGTTATATTAGAAGGTATTTTCATTGATACACTGTATATTACGATATATTATAAGGTATTTTCAATGATACACTGCATATTACGTTATATTATAAGGTATTTCCAATGATACACTGCATATTACGTTAGATTATAAGGTATTTTCAATGATACACTAGATATTACGTTATATTATAAGGCATTTTCAATGATACACTGCATATTACGTTTTATTATAAGGTATTTTCAATGATACACTGCATATTACGTTATATTATAAGGTATTTTCAATGATACACTGCATATTACGTTATATTATAAGGTATTTTCATTGATACACTGCATATTACGATATGTTATAAGGTATTTTCAATGATAAACTACGATATATTAGAAGGTATTTTCAATGATACACTGCATATTACGTTATATTATAAGGTATTTTCAATGATACACTGTATATTACGTTATATTACATGGTATTTTCAATGATACACTGCATATTACGTTATATTATAAGGTATTTTCAATGAGAAACTAAGATATTTTAGAAGGTGTTTTCAATGATACACTGCATATTTCGTTATATTAGAAGGTATTTTCAATGATACTCTGCATATTAGGTAATGTTATAAGGTATTTTCAATGATACACTGCATATTACGTTATATTATAAGGTATTTTCAATGATACACTGCATATTACGTTATATTAGAAGGTATTTTCAATGATACACTGCATATTACGTTATATTATAAGGTATTTTCAATGATAAACTACGATATATTAGAAGGTATTTTCAATGATACACTGCATATTACGTTATATTATAAGGTATTTTCAATGATACACTGTATATTACGTTATATTACATGGTATTTTCAATGATACACTGCATATTACGTTATATTATAAGGTATTTTCAATGAGAAACTACGATATTTTAGAAGGTGTTTTCAATGATACACTGCATATTTCGTTATATTAGAAGGTATTTTCAATGATACTCTGCATATTAGGTAATGTTATAAGGTATTTTCAATGATACACTGCATATTACGTTATATAATAAGGTATTTTCAATGATACACTGCATATTACGTTATATTAGAAGGTATTTTCAATGATACACTGCATATTACGTTATATTATAAGGTATTTTCATTGATACACTGCATATTACGTTATATTATAAGGTATTTTCAATGAAACACTGTATATTACGTTATATATTACATGGTATTTTCAATGATACACTGCATATTACGTTATATTATAAGGTATTTTCATTGATACACTGCATATTACGTTATATTATAAGGTATTTTCAATGATACACTGGATATTACGTTATATTACATTTTATTTTCTATGATACACTGCATATTACGTTATATTATAAGGTATTTTCAATGATACACTGCATATTACGTTACATTATAAGGTATTTTCAATGATACACTGCATATTACGTTATATTATAAGGTATTTTCCATGATACACTGCATATTACGTTATATTATAAGGTATTTTCAATGATACACTGCATATTACGTTATATTATAAGGCATTTTCAATGATACACTGCATATTACGTTTTATTATAAGGTATTTTCAATGATACACTGCATATTACGTTATATTATAAGGTATTTTCAATGATACACTACAAATTACGATATATTATAAGGTATTTTCAATGATGCACTGCATATTACGTTAGATTATAAGGTATTTTCAATGATACACTGCATATTACGTTATATTATAAGGTATTTTCAATGATACACTGCATATTACGTTATATTAGAAGGTATTTTCAATGATACACTGCATATTAGGATATGTTATAAGGTATTTTCAATGATACACTGCATATTACGTTATATAATAAGGTATTTTCAATGATACACTGCATATTACGTTATATTAGAAGGTATTTTCAATGATACACTGCATATTACGTTATATTATAAGGTATTTTCATTGATACACTGCATATTACGTTATATTATAAGGTATTTTCAATGATACACTGTATATTACGTTATATATTACATGGTATTTTCAATGATACACTGCATATTACGTTATATTATAAGGTATTTTCAATGATTCACTGCATATTACGTTATATTATAAGGTATTTTCAATGATACACTGCATATTACGATATGTTATAAGGTATTTTCAATGATAAACTACGATATATTAGAAGGTATTTTCAATGATACACTGCATATTACGTTATATTATAAGGTATTTTCAATGATACACTGTATATTACGTTATATTACATGGTATTTTCAATGATACACTGCATATTACGTTATATTATAAGGTATTTTCAATGAGAAACTACGATATTTTAGAAGGTGTTGTCAATGATACACTGCATATTTCGTTATATTATAAGGTATTTTCAAAGATACACTGTATATTACGTTATATTACATGGTATTTTCAATGATACACTGCATATTACGTTATATTATAAGGTATTTTCAATGATACACTGCATGTTACGTTATATTATAAGGTATTTTCAATGATACACTGCATATTACGTTATATTATAAGGTATTTTCAATGATAAACTACGATATATTAGAAGGTATTTTCAATGATACACTGCATATTACGTTATATTATAAGGTATTTTCAATGATACACTGTATATTACGTTATATTACATGGTATTTTCTATGATACACTGCATATTACGTTATATTATAAGGTATTTTCAATGATACACTGCATATTACGTTATATTATAAGGTATTTTCAATGATACACTGGATATTACGCTATATTATAAGGTATTTTCAATGATACACTGCATGTTACGCTATATTGTAAGGTATTTTCAATGATACACTGCATATTACGTTATATTATAAGGTATTTTCAATGATACACTGCATATTACGTTATATTATAAGGTATTTTCAATGATACACTGCATATTACGTTATATTATAAGGTATTTTCAATGATATACTGCATATTACGTTATATTATAAGGTATTTTCAATGATACACTGGATATTACGCTATATTATAAGGTATTTTCAATGATACACTGTATATTACGTTATATTATAAGGTATTTTCAATGATACACTGCATGTTACGCTATATAGTAAGGTATTTTCAATGATACACTGCATATTACGTTATATTATAAGGTATTTTCCATGATACACTGCATATTACGTTATATTATAAGGTATTTTCAATGATACACTGCATATTACGTAATATTATAAAGTATTTTCAATGATACACTGTATATTACGTTATATTACATGGTATTTTCTATGATACACTGCATATTACGTTATATTATAAGGTATTTTCAATGATACACTGTATATTACGTTATATTATAATGTATTTTCAATGATACACTGCATATTACGTTATATTATAAGGTATTTTCAATGATACACTGCATATTACGTTATATTATAAGGTATTTTCAATGATACACTGGATATTACGTTATATTACATTTTATTTTCTATGATACACTGCATATTACGTTATATTATAAGGTATTTTCAATGATACACTGCATATTACGTTACATTATAAGGTATTTTCAATGATACACTGCATATTACGTTATATTATAAGGTATTTTCCATGATACACTGCATATTACGTTATATTATAAGGTATTTTCAATGATACACTGCATATTACGTAATATTACAAGGTATTTTCAATGATACACTGTATATTACGTTATATTACATGGTATTTTCTATGATACACTGCATATTACGTTATATTATAAGGTATTTTCAATGATACACTGCATGTTACGTTATATTATAAGGTATTTTCAATGATACACTGCATATTACGTTATATTATAAGGTATTTTCAATGATAAACTACGATATATTAGAAGGTATTTTCAATCATACACTGCATATTACGTTATATTATAAGGTATTTTCAATGATACACTGCATATTACGATATGTAATAAGGTATTTTCAATGATACACTGCATATTACGTTATATTATAAGGTATTTTCAATGATACACTACATATTACGTTATATTATAAGGTATTTTCAATGATACACTGCATATTACGTTATATTATAAGGTATTTTCAATGATACACTACATATTACGTTATATTATAAGGTATTTTCAATGATACACTGCATATTACGTTATATTATAAGGTATTTTCAATGATACACTGGATATTACGCTATATTATAAGGTATTTTCAATGATACACTGCATGTTACGCTATATTGTAAGGTATTTTCAATGATACACTGCATATTACGTTATATTATAAGGTATTTTCATTGATACACTGCATATTACGTTATATTATAAGGTATTTTCAATGATACACTGCATATTACGTTATATTATAAGGTATTTTCAATGATACACTGCATATTACACTATATTATAAGGTATTTTCAATGATACACTGTATATTACGTTATATTACATGGTATTTTCTATGATACACTGCATATTACGTTATATTATAAGGTATTTTCAATGATACACTGCATATTACGTTATATTATAAGGTATTTTCCATGATACACTGCATATTACGTTATATTATAAGGTATTTTCAATGATACACTGCATATTACGTAATATTATAAAGTATTTTCAATGATACACTGTATATTACGTTATATTACATGGTATTTTCTATGATACACTGCATATTACGTTATATTATAAGGTATTTTCAATGATACACTGTATATTACGTTATATTATGATGTATTTTCAATGATACACTGCATATTACGTTATATTATAAGGTATTTTCAATGATACACTGCATATTACGTTATATTATAAGGTATTTTCAATGATACACTGGATATTACGTTATATTACATTTTATTTTCTATGATACACTGCATATTACGTTATATTATAAGGTATTTTCAATGATACACTGCATATTACGTTACATTATAAGGTATTTTCAATGATACACTGCATATTACGTTATATTATAAGGTATTTTCCATGATACACTGCATATTACGTTATATTATAAGGTATTTTCAATGATACACTGCATATTACGTAATATTACAAGGTATTTTCAATGATACACTGTATATTACGTTATATTACATGGTATTTTCTATGATACACTGCATATTACGTTATATTATAAGGTATTTTCAATGATACACTGCATGTTACGTTATATTATAAGGTATTTTCAATGATACACTGCATATTACGTTATATTATAAGGTATTTTCAATGATAAACTACGATATATTAGAAGGTATTTTCAATCATACACTGCATATTACGTTATATTATAAGGTATTTTCAATGATACACTGCATATTACGATATGTAATAAGGTATTTTCAATGATACACTGCATATTACGTTATATTATAAGGTATTTTCAATGATACACTACATATTACGTTATATTATAAGGTATTTTCAATGATACACTGCATATTACGTTATATTATAAGGTATTTTCAATGATACACTGGATATTACGCTATATTAAAAGGTATTTTCAATGATACACTGCATGTTACGCTATATTGTAAGGTATTTTCAATGATACACTGCATATTACGTTATATTATAAGGTATTTTCATTGATACACTGCATATTACGTTATATTATAAGGTATTTTCAATGATACACTGCATATTACGTTATATTATAAGGTATTTTCAATGATACACTGCATATTACACTATATTATAAGGTATTTTCAATGATACACTGTATATTACGTTATATTACATGGTATTTTCTATGATACACTGCATATTACGTTATATTATAAGGTATTTTCAATGATACACTGCATATTACGTTATATTATAAGGTATTTTCAATGATACACTGCATATTACGTTATATTATAAGGTATATTCAATGATACACTGCATGTTACGTTATATTATAAGGTATTTTCAATGATACACTGCATATTACGTTATATTATAAGGTATTTTCAATGATACACTGGATATTACGCTATATTATAAGGTATTTTGAATGATACACTGCATGTTACGCTATATTGTAAGGTATTTTCAATGATACACTGCATATTACGTTATATTATAAGGTATTTTCAATGATACACTGCATATTACGTTATATTATAAGGTATTTTCAATGATACACTGCATATTACGTTATATTATAAGGTATTTTCAATGATACACTGCATATTACGTTATATTATAAGGTATTTTGAATGATACACTGCATATTACGTTATATTATAAGGTATTTTCATTGATACACTGCATATTACGTTATATTATAAGGTATTTTCAATGATACACTGCATATTACGTTATATTATAAGGTATTTTCAATGATACACTGCATATTACACTATATTATAAGGTATTTTCAATGATACACTGTATATTACGTTATGTTACATGGTATTTTCTATGATACACTGCATATTACGTTATATTATAAGGTATTTTCAATGATACACTGCATATTACGTTATATTATAAGGTATTTTCAATGATACACTGCATATTACGTTATATTATAAGGTATTTTCAATGATACACTGCATGTTACGTTATATTATAAGGTATTTTCAATGATACACTGCATATTACGTTATATTATAAGGTATTTTCAATGATAAACTACGATATATTAGAAGGTATTTTCAATGATACACTGCATATTACGTTATATTATAAGGTATTTTCAATGATACACTGTATATTACGTTATATTACATTGTATTTTCAATGATACACTGCATATTACGTTATATTATAAGGTATTTTCAATGAGAAACTACGATATTTTAGAAGGTGTTTTCAATGATACACTGCATATTTCGTTATATTATAAGGTATTTTCAATGATAAACTACGATATATTAGAAGGTATTTTCAATGATACACTGCATATTACGTTATATTAGAAGGTATTTTCAATGATACACTGCATATTACGTTATATTATAAGGTATTTTCATTGATACACTGCATATTACGTTATATTGTAAGGTATTTTCAATGATACACTGTATATTACGTTATATATTACATGGTATTTTCAATGATACACTGCATATTACGTTATATTATAAGGTATTTTCAATGATTCACTGCATATTACGTTATATTATAAGGTATTTTCAATGATACACTGCATATTACGATATGTTATAAGGTATTTTCAATGATAAACTACGATATATTATAAGGTATTTTCAATGATACACTGTATATTACGTTATATTATAAGGTATTTTCAATGATACACTGCATATTACGTTATATTATAAGGTATTTTCAATGATACACTGCATGTTACGTTATATTATAAGGTATTTTCAATGATACACTGCATATTACGTTATATTATAAGGTATTTTCAATGATAAACTACGATATATTAGAAGGTATTTTCAATGATACACTGCATATTACGTTATATTATAAGGTATTTTCAATGATACACTGTATATTACGTTATATTACATGGTATTTTCAATGATACACTGCATATTACGTTATATTATAAGGTATTTTCAATGAGAAACTACGATATTTTAGAAGGTGTTTTCAATGATACACTGCATATTTCGTTATATTATAAGGTATTTTCAAAGATACACTGTATATTACGTTATATTACATGGTATTTTCAATGATACACTGCATATTACGTTATATTATAAGGTATTTTCAATGATAAACTACGATATATTAGAAGGTATTTTCAATGATACACTGCATATTACGTTATATTAGAAGGTATTTTCAATGATACACTGCATATTACGTTATATTATAAGGTATTTTCATTGATACACTGCATATTACGTTATATTGTAAGGTATTTTCAATTATACACTGTATATTACGTTATATATTACATGGTATTTTCAATGATACACTGCATATTACGTTATATTATAAGGTATTTTCAATGATTCACTGCATATTACGTTATATTATAAGGTATTTTCAATGATACACTGCATATTACGATATGTTATAAGGTATTTTCAATGATAAAACTACGATATATTAGAAGGTGATTTTCAATGATACACTGTATATTACGTTTATATTATAAGGTATTTTCAATGATACACTGCATATTACGTTATATTATAAGGTATTTTTCAATGATACACTACATATTACGTTATATATAAGGTATTTTCAATGATACACTGCATATTACGTTATATTATAAGGTATTTTCAATGATACACTGGATATTACGCTATATTATAAGGTATTTTCAATGATACACTGCATGTTACGCTATATTGTAAGGTATTTTGAATGATACACTGCATATTACGTTATATTATAAGGTATTTTCATTGATACACTGCATATTACGATATGTTATAAGGTATTTTCAATGATAAACTACGATATATTAGATGGTATTTTCAATGATACACTGTATATTACGTTATATTATAAGGTATTTTCAATGATACAACTGCATATTACGTTATATTATAAGGTATTTTCAATGATACACTACATATTACGTTATATTATAAGGTATTTTCAATGATACACTGCATATTACGTTATATTAAAAGGTATTTTCAATGATACACTGGATATGACGCTATATTATAAGGTATTTTCAATGATACAACTGCATGTTACGCTATATTGTAAGGTATTTTGAATGATACACTGCATATTACGTTATATTATAAGGTATTTTCATTGATACACTGCATATTACGTTATATTATAAGGTATTTTCAATGATACACTGCATATTACGTTATATTATAAGGTATTTTCAATGATACACTGCATATTACACTATATTATAAGGTATTTTCAATGATACACTGTATATTACGTTATGTTACATGGTATTTTCTATGATACACTGCATATTACGTTATATTATAAGGTATTTTCAATGATACCACTGCATATTACGTTATATTATAAGGTATTTTCAATGATACACTGCATATTACGTTATATTATAAGGTATTTTCAATGATTACACTGCATGTTACGTTATATTATAAGGTATTTTCAATGATACACTGCATATTACGTTATATTATAAGGTATTTTCAATGATAAACTACGATATATTAGAAGGTATTTTCATGATACACTGCATATTACGTTATATTTATAAGGTATTTTCAATGATACACTGTATATTACGTTATATTACATGGTATTTTCAATGTTACACTGCATATTACGTTATATTATAAGGTATTTTCAATGAGAAACTACGATATTTTAGAAGGTGTTTTCAATGATACACTGCATATTTTCGTTATATTATAAGGTATTTCAAAGATACACTGTATATTACGTTATATACATGGTATTATTCAATGATACACTGCATAATACGTTATATTATAAAGGTATTTTCAATGATAAACTACGATATATTAGAAGGTATTTTCAATGATACACTGCATAATACGTTATATTATAAGGTATTTTCAATGATACACTGCATATTACGTTATATTATAAGGTATTTTCATTGATACACTGCATATTACGTTATATTGTAAGGTATTTTCAATGATACACTGTATATTACGTTATATATTACATGGTATTTTCAATGATACACTGCATAATTACGTTATATTATAAGGTATTTTCAATGATTCACTGCATATTACGTTATATTATAAGGTATTTTCAATGATACACTGCATATTACGATATGTTATAAGGTATTTTCAATGATAAACTACGATATATTAGAAGGTATTTTCAATGATACACTGTATATTACGTTATATTATAAGGAATTTTCAATGATACACTGCATATTACGTTATATTATAAGGTAATTTCAATGATACACTACATATTACGTTTATATTGTAAGGTATTTTCAATGATACACTGCATATTACGTTATATTATAAAGTATTTTCAATGATACACTGGATATTACGCTATATTATAAGGTATTTTCAATGATACACTGCATGTTACGCTATATTGTAAGGTATTTTGAATGATACACTGCATATTACGTTATATTATAAGGTATTTTCATTGATACACTGCATATTACGTTATATTATAAGGTATTTTCAATGATACACTGCATATTTCGTTATATTATAAGGTATTTTCAATGATACACTACATATTACGTTATATTATAAGGTATTTTCAATGATACACTGCATATTACGTTATATTATAAGGTATTTTCAATGATACACCTGGATATTACGCTATATTATAAGGTATTTTCAATGATACACTGCATGTTACGCTATATTGTAAGGTATTTGAATGATACACTGCATATTACGTTATATTATAAGGTATTTTCATTGATACACTGCATATTACGTTATATTATAAGGTATTTTCAATGATACACTGCATATTTCGTTATATTATAAGGTATTTTCAATGATACACTGCATATTACACTATATTATAAGGTATTTTCAATGATACACTGTATATTACGTTATGTTACATGGTATTTTCTATGATACACTGCATATTACGTTATATTATAAGGTATTTTCAATGATACACTGCATATTACGTTATATTATAAGGTATTTTCAATGATACACTGGATATTACGCTATATTATAAGGTATTTTCAATGATACACTGCATGGTACGCTATATTGTAAGGTATTTCAATGATACACTGTATATTAACGTTATATTATAAGGTATTTTCAATGATACAATGCATATTACGTTATATTATAAGGTATTTTCAATGATACACTGTATTTACGTTATATTATAAGGTATTTTCAATGATACACTGCATGTCACGCTATATAGTAAGGTATTTTGAATGATACACTGCATATTACGTTATATTATAAGGTATTTTCAATGATACACTATATATTACGTTATATTACATTTTATTTTCTATGATACACTGCATATTACGTTATATTATAAGGTATTTTTCAATGATACACTGCATATTACGTTACATTATAAGGTATTTTCAATGATACACTGCATATTACGTTATATTATAAGGTATTTTCCATGATACACTGCATATTACGTTATATTATAAGGTATTTTCAATGATACACTGCATATTACGTAATATTATAAAGTATTTTCAATGATACACTGTATATTACGTTATATTACATGGTATTTTCTATGATACACTGCATATTACGTTATATTATAAGGTATTCTCAATGATACACTGTATATTACGTTATATTATAATGTATTTTCAATGATACACTGCATATTACGTTATATTATAAGGTATTTTCAATGATACACTGCATATTACGTTATATTAGAAGGTATTTTCAATGATACACTGGATATTACGCTATATTATAAGGTATTTTCAATGATACACTGCATGTTACGCTATATTGTAAGGTATTTTCAATGATACACTGTATATTACGTTATATTATAAGTATTTTCAATGATACAATGCATATTACGTTATATTATAAGGTATTTTCAATGATACACTGTATATTACGTTATATTATAAGGTATTTTCAATGATACACTGCATGTTACGTTATATTATAAGGTATTTTCAATGATACACTGCATATTACGTTATATTATAAGGTATTTTCAATGATAAACTACGATATATTAGAAGGTATTTTCAATGATACACTGCATATTACGTTATATTATAAGGTATTTTCAATGATACACTGTATATTACGTTATATACATGGTATTTTCTATGATACACTGCATATTACGTTAAATTATAAGGTATTTTCAATGATACACTGCATATTACGTTATATTATAAGGTATTTTCAATGATACACTGCATATTACGTTATATTATAAGGTATTTTCAATGATACACTGGATATTACGCTATATTATAAGGTATTTTCAATGATACACTGCATGGTACGCTATATTGTAAGGTATTTTCAATGATACACTGTATATTACGTTATATTATAAGGTATTTTCAATGATACAATGCATATTACGTTATATTATAAGGTATTTTCAATGATACACTGTATATTACGTTATATTATAAGGTATTTTCAATGATACACTGCATGTCACGCTATATAGTAAGGTATTTTGAATGATACACTGCATATTACGTTATATTATAAGGTATTTTCAATGATACACTATATATTACGTTATATTACATTTTATTTTCTATGATACACTGCATATTACGTTATATTATAAGGTATTTTCAATGATACACTGCATATTACGTTATATTATAAGGGTATTTGCAATGATACACTGCATATTACGTTATATTATAAGGTATTTTCAATGATACACTGGATATTACGCTATATTATAAGGTATTTTCAATGATACACTGCATGTTACGCTATATTGTAAGGTATTTTCAATGATACACTATATATTACGTTATATTACATTTTATTTTCTATGATACACTGCATATTAATACGTTATATTATAAGGTATTTTCAATGATACACTGCATATTACGATATGTTATAAGATATTTTTCAATGATACACTGTATATTACGATATATTATAAGGTATTTTCAATGATACACTGCATATTACGTTATATTTAGAAGGTATTTTCAATGATACACTGCATATTACGTTATATTAGAAGGTATTTTCAATGATACACTGCATATTAGGATATGTTATTAGGTATTTTCAATGATACACTGCATATTACGTTATATAATAAGGTATTTTCACTGATACACTGCATATTACGTTATATTAGGAGGTATTTTCAATGATACACTGCATATTCGTTAGATTATAGGTATTTTCAATGATACACTGCATATTACGTTATATTATAAGGCATTTTCAATGATACACTGCATATTAAGTTTTATTATAAGGTATTTTAAATGATACACTGCATATTACGTTATATTATAAGGTATTTTCAATGATACACTACAAATTACGATATATTGTAAGGTATTTTCAATGATACACTGCATATTACGTTATATTATAAGGTATTTTCAATGATACACTGAATGTTACGTTATATTATAAGGTATTTTCAATGATACACTGCATATTACGTTATATTAGAAGGTATTTTCAATGATACACTGCATATTAGGATATGTTATAAGGTATTTTCAATGATACACTGCATATTACGTTATATAATAAGGTATTTTCAATGATACACTGCATATTACGTTATATTAGAAGGTATTTTCAATGATACACTGCATATTACGTTATATTATAAGGTATTTTCAATGATACACTATATATTACGTTATATTACATTTATTTTCTATGATACACTGCATATTCCGTTATATTATAAGGTATTTTCAATGATACACTGCATATTACGTTACATTATAAGGTATTTTCAATGATACACTGCATATTACGTTATATTATAAGGTATTTTCCATGATACACTGCATATTACGTTATATTATAAGGTATTTTCAATGATACACTGCATATTACGTAATATTATAAAGTATTTTCAATGATACACTGTATATTACGTTATATTACATGGTATTTTCTATGATACACTGCATATTACGTTATATTATAAGGTATTTTCAATGATACACTGTATATTACGTTATATTATAATGTATTTTCAATGATACACTGCATATTTACGTATATTATAAGGTATTTGCAATGATACACTGCATATTACGTTATATTATAAGGTATTTTCAATGATACACTGGATATTACGCTATATATAAGGTATTTTCAATGATACACTGCATGTTACGCTATATTGTAAGGTATTTTCAATGATACACTATATATTACGTTATATTACATTTTTATTTTCTATGATACACTGCATATTACTTTATATTATAAGGTATTTTCAATGATACACTGCATATTACGATATGTTATAAGGTATTTTCAATGATACACTGTATATTACGTTATATTATAAGGTATTTTCAATGATACACTGCATATTACGTTATATTAGAAGGTATTTTCAATGATACACTGCATATTACGTTATATTAGAAGGTATTTTCAATGATACACTGCATATTAGGATATGTTATAAGGTATTTTCAATTGATACACTGCATATTACGTTATATAATAAGGTATTTTCACTGATACACTGCATATTACGTTATATTATGGAGGTATTTTCAATGATACACTGCATATTACGTTAGATTATAAGGGTATTTTCAATGATACACTTGCATATTACGTTATATTATAAGGCATTTTCAATGATACACTTGCATATTAAGATTTTATTATAAGGTATTTAACATGATACACTGCCTATTACGTTATATTATAAGGTATTTTCAATGATACACTACAATTACGATATATTGTAAGGTATTTTCATTGATGCACTGCATATTACGTTAGATTATAAGGTATTTTCAATGATACACTGAATGTTACGTTATATTATAGGTATTTTTCAATGATACACTGCATATTACGTTATATTAGAAGGTATTTTCAATGATTACACTGCATATTAGGATATGTTATAAGGTATTTTCAATGATACACTGCATATTACGTTATATAATAAGGTATTTTCAATGATACACTGCATATTACGTTATATTAGAAGGTATTTTCAATGATACCCTGCATATTACATTATATTATAAGGTATTTTCATTGATACACTGCATATTACGTTATATTATAAGGTATTTTCAATGATTACACAGTATATTACGTTATATATTACATGGTATTTTCAATGATACACTGCATATTACGTTATATTATAAGGTATTTTCAATGATTCACTGCATATTACGTTATATATAAGGTATTTTCAATGATACACTGCATATTACGATATGTTATAAGGTATTTTTCAATGATAAACTACGATATATTAGAAGGTATTTTCAATGATACACTGCATATTACGTTATATTATAAGGTATTTTCAATGATACACTGTATATTACGTTATATTACATGGTATTTTCAATGATACACTGCATATTACATTATATTATAAGGTATTTTATTGATTCACTGCATATTATGTTATATTATAAGGTATTTTCAATGATACACTGAATATTACGATATGTTATAAGGTATTTTCAATGATAAACTACGATATATTAGAAGGTATTTTCAATGATACACTGTATATTACGTATATTATAAGGTATTTTCAATGATACACTGCATATTACGTTATATTATAAGTGTATTTTCAATGATACACTACATATTACGTTATATTATAAGGTATTTTCAATGATACACTGCATATTACGTTATATTATAAGGTATTTTCAATGATACACTGGATATTACGCCTATATTATAAGGTATTTTCAATGATACACTGCATGTTACGCTATATTGTAAGGTATTTTGAATGATACACTGCATATTACGTTATATTATAAGGTATTTTCATGATTACACTGCATATTACGTTATATTATAAGGTATTTTCCAATGATACACTGCATATTACGTTATATTATAAGGTATTTTCAATGATACACTGCATATTACACTATATTATAAAGGTATTTTCAATGATACACTGTATATTACGTTATGTTACATGGTATTTTCTATGATACACTGCATATTACGTTAATATATAAGGTATTTTCAATGATACACTGCATATTACGTTATATTATAAGGTATTTTCAATGATACACCTGCATATTACGTTATATTATAAGGTATTTTCAATGATACACTGCATGTTACGTATATTATAAGGTATTTTCAATGATACACTGCATATTACGTTATATTATAAGGTATTATTCAATGAGAAACTACGATATTTTAGAAGGTGTTTTCAATGATACACTGCATATTACGTTATATTAGAAGGTATTTTCAAAGATACACTGTATATTACGTTATATTACATGGTATTTTCAATGATACACTGCATATTACGTTATATTATAAGGTATTTTCAATGATAAACTACGATATATTAGAAGGTATTTTTCAATGATACACTGCATATTACGTTATATTAGAAGGTATTTTCAATGATACACTGCATATTACGTTATATTATAAGGATTTTCATTGATACACTGCATATTACGTTATATTGTAAGGTATTTTCAATGATACACTGTATATTACGTTATATATTACATGGTATTTTCAATGATACACTGCATATTACGTTATATTATAAGGTATTTTCAATGATACACTGCATATTACGTTATATTATAAGGTATTTTCAATGATACACTGCATATTACGATATGTTATAAGGTATTTTCAATGATAAACTACGATATATTAGAAGGTATTTTCAATGATACACTGTATATTACGTTATATTATAAGGTATTTTCAATGATACACTGCATATTACGTTATATTATAAGGTATTTTTCAATGATACACTACATATTACGTTATATTATAAGGTATTTTCAATGATACACTGCATATTACGTTATATTATAAGGTATTTTCAATGATACACTGCATATTACGCTATATTATAAGGTATTTTCAATGATACACTGCATGTTACGCTATATTGTAAGGTATTTTGAATGATACACTGCATATTACGTTATATTATAAGGTATTTTCATTGATACACTGCATATTACGTTATATTATAAGTATTTTCAATGATACACTGCATATTACGTTATATTATAAGGTATTTTCAATGATACAACTGCATATTACGTTATATTATAAGGTATTTTCAATGATACACTGTATATTACGTTATGTTACATGGTATTTTCTATGATACACTGCCAAAAAAACCCAATGCATATTACGTTATATTATAAGGTATTTTCAATGATACACTGCATATTACGTTATATTATAAGGTATTTTCAATGATACACTGCATATTACGTTATATTATAAGGTATTTTCAATGATACACTGCATGTTACGTTATATTATAAGGTATTTTCAATGATACACTGCATATTTCGTTATATTATAAGGTATTTTCAATGATAAACTACGATATATTAGAAGGTATTTTCAATGATACACTGCATATTACGTTAATATGATATAAGGTATTTTCAATGATAACACTGTATATTACGTTATATTACATGGTATTTTCAATGATACACTGCATATTACGTTATATTATAAGGTATTTTCAATGAGAAACTACGATATTTTAGAAGGTGTTTTCA